>JASDQU010243361.1:19610-72379 GCA_032191745.1 Picea mariana | reverse complement strand
AACTCTACAATGAATTCCTTGAAGAAATGATGATCATCCATGGCTTTTTATAGCCAAGATTTGAGCTATTATGCACCCCCCTTTTGAATGTGAAGAGAGGCACATTAGGGAACATTTAGGTCTTTGAACAGCCTCCCCACGCAGATTGAGCTCGGATTTGATGTCAAATCGACTTGGGAGCCGATCCATTAGTGGTTGGGAGGCCGACCAACTTCATAAATGCGCCGTTTGGCAGGCGCGCGGGTTTTGCACCCCACAGCCGCGCATATGCGCCCTATGTACGAATATAATGCGCGCATGCGCTAGTTTACCATGGGCGCGATGCACTTTTTAATCTTTTTAGCCAACTTTGTATAGTTTTTGGCCCTTTTGTTGTGCTGTGGAGTTAATCTTTGTGCCATGGATGATTGTTTTTCTGTGCTGATGATGTTGTGTTCTTGTCGCCCTGTGCGGACGAAATTTCAGTGATAACAAATGGATCAAAATATTGTATGTTACAAGTGCAATAATATTGGTCACAAAGCATGAGATTGCAGAGAGATGAAGGAAGATAATCATATGCCAAATGTATGTATACCAACTACAACATGGAAAAGGAAAGAAATTCCACAAAATGAAAATTGTCAAATAAAATTGTTCACTAAAGAATGAAAAGAAGAAGATGAATGGTTCATAGACAATGGGTTCTCATCTCATATGACCAGAGATCAAAGAAAAATTGTCATCTTGAAGAAAAAGGGTGGAAATGTTGCATTTGGAGATGACTCATCTACCAAAATACTTGGAAAAGGAACTGTAAATATTGGAAGTGAAAATGTAAAAGTAAGAAAATTCCTATTGGTTGAATATCTTAAGCATAATGTCCTCAGTGTCAGTAAAATATGTGATCAAGGATACACTCTTACGTTTGACTCCCGAAAATGTAAAATTAGAGAAAATAACTCAGAAAGATTGGTTGCAACTACAACAAGAAGACTAAACAACATATACATCCTAGAGATGAAGAAGAGAGAGAAGACAGAAGCCACACAAAAGGATTCCAAGGAAGAAAAAGTCTCAAAGACCAAAAATAAGGATGAAGTATTATTGAGTTCCACATGTTCAAGGGGAGAAACCCCGAAGAAGAGAGTTACCTTTTGCCATTAAAATCAGGTGGAGAAGCCCTACCCTTTTCCATTAATGTCAAAGGGGGAGAGAAATTGGAATCATGATGATAGGGGGAGCATGGGTGTTGCCATCAATGACAAAGGGTGAGATTGTTGGAGGATTGGTTGTTGTCATTGATGTCAACCCTAGTCATTGGTTTTGGACTGCAAGATTGATGAAGGTATTTGGACATGAAGGATAGTGCGCATGTAGAAACAACACCCATGGATGGATAGTATACATCATGTTTTTTCCGGTGGTAGGTGGCACGTCACATGGATCCTCATGGTTGAGGAAAAATGAATTTTTGAAGATGAAAAAGTGAATTGAAGAAGGAAGTACAGGTCAACCCTAGAGATAATTAAAGAAAATAATTACAAAATAAGAAAGTGTCAGGTCAGCCCTAATGTTAAAAGGAAGTGATATAAATGATATAAATACATATCATTATACATTCATTATACACACAAGTCGAATTTTAGAGGAAATCTGAAGTAAAGAAGGTCATATTTCAAGGTAGGATGAAGTCTTTTGGTGATGTGTTCTAAGTATCAACAGTTATGTTCATTTGATCTTTCATCATTAATTTACTTTCACAAACCTTTTGATGGGTACTGGGCTTATCCTCTTGCAATATGAGGGTGATTCTCAGTGCTAACATTCTTGGCATCATTTCCGGGGAACGAATTGAAGACATTTCCCTGGGATTGAACGACAAAGCAATACCGATTCTAAAGATGCATTAGAATTTAGTACATTAAAGATTGTAGCTTTCACCTGGCGACTCCACTCTTTCAGTTGTGGATCCTAAAGGCATACACACGAGGTATACTCCACATCTACCTCTAGAAACACATGAAGATGACCCAGAGAAGATTATCAAGAAAGGAAAGACTTCTCAAGAATAATATTCAACTATTTTACCAGGTACTCCTGGTCTTTTACATGAGTCTACTTTTAAAACTCCAGTAGCCATATCCAATTCTCCTCTTTTACCTTCTGTTGAAGTGTCTAAAAGTTTGGATTTTGAAAATTTTCCTGTTGAATACTCTTCTTTTAGACCCAAATTGAATGAAGAAAATTTTGAAACCCTTGCCTCTCCCGATGTTTTAAGTTGGTTCAAGCTTGAGAATCTTGAAGATTTTCCTACTTTGGGCCTTCCTACTCCTCCTTCTATTAAAGTTGTTGTGACTCAAGAAGAGGAAACTTATTTTCCATTGAACCTTATACCATCTTCCTCCCAGACTCAAATGCTTCCTCTTTCTCCAAAAATCCAAGTTGCATTTGTATCTTTCAAAACTCCATCTCCCCCTTGTTCTCCTACAGTTCACAACCCAATGGCAGGTGCTAATATTCCTAGAAATAGGATGGATGCCACAATGGCTGCTAGATATGCCCCTCTTATTTTACCCCAACATGTGAATTATCTCCCAGTTGGAGACTACCTTAAGTACATGCCCAAGTTCACGGGGGAGGAAGACATAACTACAGAGGAACACCTTGCATTTTTTTTATAGTTATTCAAATAATCTTAGCATTGAGGATGAAGATGTGTGGATGAGGGTATTTGTACTGGGCCTTGATAGTGAGGCTAGGAAATGGTTTAGGGGTTTGACTCCTGGATCTATTGTTGGGATTGAAGCTTTGGAGGATGCTTTCTTGAGGCATTAAGGGATACATTTTTTTTTCTTTATTATATTACAAAATTTGGGTCACTTAAGAGAAAAGTGGGGGAATCTGTTTCATACTTCTCAAAAATATTTAATAAAATGTACATCAAGATTCCCACTGAAATAAATCCTAAAGAAACCTCTTCCAAGATTACCTATTCCAGTTCTTTTGACCCTAAGTTTTGCCTCCTGTTGAGAGAAAGAAGATCTACCTCTTTAGCTCATATGCAACAAGCAACCTTAGAAGTAGAATCTAATATACTGGCAATTAACAAACTTAGGGGAAAATTTGATAGAGATAGAAGAAAAGGTAGGGTTGAAGCTTCAACCTATGATTCCTTTTCTTCCCACCCTCAAGTTGATGAATTAACAAAATTGGTAAAATCACTTTCTGTTGAAATGGAGAAGTTGAAGCTTGAAGGAAAAAAAAACTATAGGAACACACAAAATGTTGAAAATAGAGGTAATTTCAGAAGACCAAATAATGCCTCTCAGGTCCTCCAAAGAGATCAAAGGAATAGGGATAGGGATGATAAAAAATTCCAAGCCCCTCTCGAAAAAAACCTTGTTGTTGATAAAGAAGGAGAGGATGAAGAAGTTAATCCTAAAATTCATTGTCTTGGTGACACCTCTTCATCTCCTCATTTAACTCAATCTGCATATGAAGAGTCTCTCATGAATAGCCATTTAAATGAATTGAGTAAAGGGGAAAAAATAAATGGAAATCCAAGCAAATACAATCTAATATCAAAAAATAAAGAGGGGAAAATTGACACTTCTGATCAGCCCACTAAAGAAGAAAATTCTTCTAAGGTTGTGGCAGCTAGTAGCAAAGAAAAAGATGCACAAAACTCGAGGCATTGGCTAAGATCCCTACCCCAAAAGTTAAGGAGATTCTGAAATATCCATCATCCTTTATCTTTGAGAATGAGATTCAAAAAATTAAATCCCTATACCTTTTTTGGAGCTAATTAAGAATGAGAAATTCAAAAGGAATCTTTCTAAAATGTTGCAGCCTGAAACTTCATCTAATTCCACAGATTCAGTCAGCCTTCAATATGAAAAACCAATAGTCATCCTGGGACCTTTGGTTGAATATAGGGATGACTCTTCCCCTCCTTTCTACACATCATTAAACATTCACGATAAAGTGTTTCACAACTGCTTGATGGACTTAGGGGAATCTCATAACCTCATGCCTAAAAATGTCATGGATAAGCTTGGGTTGGAAGTTACAAAAACCTACCATGAGCTGTACTCATTTGATTCTAGGAAGGTGAAGTCTCTTGGGGTTATAAAAGACCTGGTTGTTACCCTATTACAATTGCCAATGAAAAGTGTGGTCATGGATATTGTGGTGGCTGATGTCCCCCCCTAAGTTTGGGATGATCTTGTTAAGATTTTGGATCAAAAGACTAGGGGGAACTTTGTAGATGGACCTTTCATATGCCACCATTCCTGTGTTTGGGGGAGAACATAGAAGGCTTTATAGGGAGGCACAATTAGCCTACATCATCAGTGATGAAGCAAATCCTACCAACCACCCTATTTTTGCACTTGATACCGATTTAGGATCCAATATGTTGCAGCTCACTGATGTTCCTCAACCATCTATTGAAATAAAAAAGCAGTCCATCACCTCTTGTGAAGATCCTCCTAATACCTATGTTTGGAAGATGTTTTTTGATGGGGCCTCTTCTAAGGAGGGTGCTCGTGTTGGGGTAGTCTCTATTTCTCCTACCCAAGAGATCATATATTTGTCCTACAATCTTGAATTTGAAACTACAAACAATGTGTAAGAATGTGACACTCTTTTTTTGGGTTTGAGGGATGCTAAAGTTATGAGAATTGAAGAGATAGCAGTGTTTGGAGATGCTGAATTAATTGTTCATCAAGTTAAAAATATGTATCAAGCTAAACACCCCATGTTAAGGATTTACATAAATTAAGTTTGGGATCTTGTTTATAGTTTCTTCTTAGCTTTTAATATCTTATTTTTTCCAAGAGAGGAGAACACTATGGCAGATTCCTTGGTTGTTTTAGCAAGTAATTTCAGAATTCCTTTGCCCCCTAAACTCAAATATGACGTGGAAGTGAAGTATATACCCTCTGTACCTAACAATGTCAAACATTGGAAGGTTTTTGAGGATGATATTAAGATAAAAAGATTTCTTGAGATTGTGGATGAGTTTATTTGCCTTACATATTGATCAAGATCATGATACTGAAAAAATCCCTCATACTGATATTTTTCTGGATAAAATTGTTGACCATCATATTGTTCAGTTGCCCAGTAACCATATTCCAAAAGGACTAGTCCTCTTGGAGAGATTTTTTGATAGAAATGATGTTGTTGTAAAGGTTAAAGGTCCAACTAAAAATGTTCAGGTGAATGAATGCAATTTAGGTACAGAGGAGGATCCAAAGTATGTTAAGTTGTCTAGTAGCTTGTCAAAGGAACAAAGGGATGATTATGTTAATCTTTTAAAGGAGTTTGCTGATGTGTTTGCCTGGAAATATGAAAATTTAAGAACATATGACACATACATCATTGAACATAAGATCCCTTTGAAAGAGGAGACCAAGCCTTTTAGGCAGAAACTCAAACAGATAAATCCCATGTTGCTGCATATTATGGAAAAAGAAGTGAAGAAGCTATTGGATTCAAAAATCATTATTCCTTTGAGATACTTTGAGTGGGTAGCTAACTTGGCCATTGTAAGGAAGAAAAATGGGGAAATTAGACTATGTGTCGATTTCAAGAATTTGAACAGAAGCTTCAAGAAAGATAATTACCCCTTGCTAAAGATGGAGCACATTTTGCAGAGAGTCATTGGTTCATCTAGGATGTCTATGATTGATGGATTTTCTGGCTACAATCAGATCTCTATCTTGCATGAAGATAGAGATAAGACAACCTTTACTAATCCTTGGGGTACATTCATGTATGCTAAAATTCCCATTGGGTTGATGTATGCAGGAGTGACCTTTCAGCGAGAAATGGACATTTCCTTCATTGGGGAGAAGGAAAAGTTTGTAGTCATCTATCTAGATGAAATTACAATGTTCTCAAAATCTGATAAATAACATTATCATCATTTGAAAAAGGTCTTCTGAAGTGTAGAAAGTTTGGTCTCTCTCTCAATCCTAGGAAGTCTGTGTTTGCTATGAAGGAAGGTAAGTTATTGGGGCACATTGTATTAGTAGAAGGGGTAAGAACTGATCCAAGCAGGGTAGAGGCCATCCATACCTTATCTTTTCCTAGATCCAAGAAAGAAGTTCAGTCTTTCTTGGGGAAAATCAATTTTCTAAGAAGGTTCATCTCTAACTTTGATGAATTAGTGAAGTACATTACAACCATGCTTAGGAAAGGGAATGAGATGAAATGGACTACTGAGGCTAGAGAATATTTTGATAAGATAAAAAAGGCCTTGAATGAAGCACCTGTGCTCATCATCCCTGACTATTCCAAGGAGTTTCTGGGATTTTCCTTTGCCTCATTTGACACATTGGTTGTTGTTTTGTTGCAGAAAAATATAGAGGGGTTAGAGTAGCCTATTTCCTTTTTCAGTAGAGCATTGAGGGATGCATAAATGAGATATGATATCATGGAAAAGAAGGCTTATGATTTGGTCAAATCCCTCAGAGATTTCAGAATATATGTTCTGAACTCAAAGATTGTTGCATGTTTCCCTTCAGCCTCAATGTAAGCGATACTCATCCAGCCTGACATAGATGGGAAAAGGAGCAAATGGATTGCTAAAATTCTGGAATTTGACTTTGAAATGAAGCCCACTAAACTAGTGAAAGGCCAAGGTTTAGCCAGGTTGTTGGCTGAATCAAATTACAAATATTTAGGGGTTAATTTCATGAACATAAACTCATAAAATCAACAAGTTGAGTTTGTTGATAAAATCTCTCATGCCAGCCCAAATTTGGCAAAATGCACTTGGTATAAAGACATCATATATTTTTTGCAGAAGTTGCTACCTCCAGATGGTTTGGACAAGAACAAGGTGAGAGATTTGAAGCTTAAAGAAATCATATATTCTCTCATTGATCATATCTTGTATTGAAAAGATCCTCTAGGAGTTCATTTAAGATGTTTAAATCCACATGAAAATCAAAGGGCCGTGACTGACTTTCATGACAACTTATGTTGGGGGCATCATTTTTGGAGAACCACAACTTATAAGATCCTCAGAGTTGGGTATTTCTGGCCTATCCTTTTTACTGATAATTGTGCAAAGATTAGAGCTTATATCAAATGCCAAAAGTTTTCTGGAAAGCAACAGCTCAAATCTTTGCTTTTGAAGCATGTGGTGGCTTCTGGACCTTTTCAAAAGTGGGTTCTTGAATTCATTGGGGAAATCCATCTAGCTTCAAGTGGTTAGCCTAGGTGGATTTGTATTGCTAATAATTACTTTACCAAGTGGATAGAAGCCATTCCTACAAGGAATGCCTCCCACAAGGTAATCATTACTTTTCTCGAGGATATCATGTCAAGATTTGGTTGTCCAAGCAGGATTGTTACTGACAATGTCGCTTCGTTCAAAGATGAACCATTGATCAAGTTCCATGAACAGTATGGGATTACATTAGTCCATTCTACTCCTTACTACCCCCAAGTAAATAGTTTGGAAAATTCCTCTAAGAAGAGCCTCATAAGATCATAAAGAAATTGTTAGAATACAATAAGAAAACATGGGACTCAAAGATAAAAATTCCCTTATGGGTTGATAGAGTTACAACAAAGAGGTCACTTGGTGTTTCCCCTTTTCAACTTGTATATGGGGTTGAGGCTATCTTTCCTACTCAACTTTCCTTGCCCGTGGAAAAATTCCTCCAGGACTACCGAGGAGAACCTGATGATATGGTCAGGAGGATACAACAGCTGGTAGAAGTAAAAAAGACTAGGGAGCAACTACTTGGCAAAGCACAAGACCATCAACAGAAGATCAAGAAAATTTTTGAAAAGAAGGTAAGAAAATCATATTTCCAGCTGGGAGATCTAGTGCTCAAGTGGGATGCACCCAAGCAAGAAAAAGGAAAACATGGTAAATTTGAAGCTTTGTGGATTGGTTCCTTCAAGATTTCTGAGGTATTTTCAAATAACACTTATAAATTGTAGAACTTGGAGGATTTTGAAGTTTTTGGTGGCCCTGTCAATGGGCACTTCCTAAAAAAATATTTTTCTTAAGCCATGATTTTATTTCCATTCATTGTAAATATCACTTTTTCTTTTTATTTCTGTTTAAATAAGTGACCCCATAGCCCTAGGATAAGACAACGAAACTGCTTGTTCCTGAAAGCTCATAGAGAGCATGCCATCCCCTATGGAGCCAATGTTATCATATGAAGTTGTCATGGGTCGTATGTAGTTTTTGAAGGCAGAACAAGTCCTTTGTTTACACAGGGAAAAACCATGAGTGGAATGCAATGTTTAGAGCCATCCATTTCGAGCTTGAAATAAAAGCAAGAAGACATGCTCGATTTTCAGTAGCGGAGATCCGATGTATAGTTCAGATCAGTCGTTAGGTAGAGAAAAGAATAAGTCATGACCGTTAGATCTCATTGGAGAGAGATCAACGGTGGGGAGGCATTGCGAGGATCAGAAAGAAAATTAAAGTTTCTCCAATTTGTGAGCATGTAATCGCTCAAGGTTGATGATATTTCTAGATCATTAGATCAACAGTTCATATCGATCCCACTATGAACAAGCATCTTCGCATTGTGGGGATCAGGGAGGAAAATAATTTGTGTGCAAGTGGTGAGCCAACAATCACTCGTGGTCGTTGATATTCAAGAAAGGGACACGTGTCCGATGATCTCGCACTTCGGGAGGAAGCAAGAATTAGCTGAGTGAGTAAAGGACTCCCGAAGGCAGAAAGTACCAAAGTAAATCTGAGCCATTGAGGGCTGAGGATGCATGGAGGCAGATATCTCACTTCGGAGATACGACGCTCCAGAGGATTGTAAGAGTTATGCATTAAAAACTCTTGAAGCCCAAAATCCTGAAGTAATCGTGGACCGTTGATCTCAAATCAACAAGAATCATTGATCTTTGTAGTAGTATCACCGGAAGGCCCTATGTCCCAAGGTAACTTCAGGATGACACATCTCTTCAGGCCCTGCCAGTCCAAGGGTGTTTTTCAACTCAACACATGACACTCATCCATCACTAGTTGTGACATCATACAATGTCAGGCCACCATGTCAGATTGGGGAGATCGTCCTTCAAGAGGTATTCTTTCTCGACATTCAAAGCTCTCAAGCTCCAAAATTGGCTCCATCTCTAAGCATGGTTTTAAAGGATTATGGAGTTGGCAGACAAATTAATTTTAGCGGGGCGCTAAAATAGCATGGTTTCCCAGATCGCGGATTTGCATCAGATCGATGGCCACACTGCATTGCGGGGACGGAGCATGCCCGAATGTTAAAATTATAGAGCGGTCCCGCAATCGAAACCATGGTATAGAGAAATAGGTATGTGGCAATTGGTGGTGGATTACGGGGACCGAAGCAATGTGGAACCAAACCGCCCTTGGAAGCTTCCGCAATCACATTCTTATATGGGGTCCAATCCAAGATCAAAACATGGAAACATAAACCGGTCATTAAGACAAATCATCAAATGAGTGTCACAAGGAGAAAAAAAGAGTTAGTAGACCACAACCAGTATATCACTAGAGGAAAGAGAGAAATCAACAACCCCCTTAAATGGAAACATGGAGGGTTTGTCCGAGGAGACATAAAATTGTTAGCCTAAAGTACCACAGAGGGAATTTTTTCCACATCCTGATCCCAAGAAAAAAATCAGTTAATGAAAGAAGGATTGGTGGTTGATCAATCGACTACCCCCTTAAATGGAAGCATGGAGGGTTTGGCCGAGGAGACAGAAAACTGTCAGCTCGAAGTACCACGGAGGCAAGTTTCTCCTACATGCCCATATTGACCAGAGTTTCCTTCTGACAGAAGGAACATGATAGACGAGAGAAGACACCAACTACTATCTTGATTATAAATACATCAGATGAATGATTTGAGAGGGTTGGATGGTTGAGAAGATCTCCCCTTTTTAATATTTTAACTAAGCAAAGTTGTTCTCTGGCTATGTATGGGACTTGAGACATTTTCATTAATAGAAGTCAATTTCCTTTCGCCATCTTGTTTCCTCTCACTCTGAAATGCTCATGATTGGATGATCCATATGAGATGTTTTGGTTTTGTTATAATGGATGTTTGATTATAATACTGCTATGAATGTTTTTTAGTGTTTTAAACTTTAGTTTCAAGGGGTTCTTGTTACTGAATGTTTTCCTCAACCAACTACTTGAAGGCCTGATGCTTATAGCAGACTTATCCTCCTTCTCCACTAAGTCTTCCTTCTATTCACCTTTATCCTTAAACCAGTGACTGAAATTAATCAAAACCTCATTTGCTTATGCATGCTAGCCCAGATTTGTGTGTTAAAACATTCTTATGTTGAGTTTTGTCCATTTGACCTTTCATCATTAATTTACATTCACAAACCTTTTGATGGGTACTGGGCTTATCCTCTTGCAATATGAGGGTGATTCTCAATGCTAAGACCTTTATTCTTGTTGTTTGTGTGACTACCAAAACTTCAACCTAGGGTTTAACTCCCTCTATCATTTCATAATTATAGCTTTTCATTTTAGGTTTTTAGATTTAATGGGTTTATGTTTCCATATAAACAGTGTTTGACGTGTGATGCATTGGATCCAAACCCTCTTGGCCCTGTGACATTTCTTTTAAACAGTTTCGGATAATCCATTCATCTTATGTAATATAATGCACTTGTACACTTACCGATACAAACACACCGACTATGCCGCAAATAATTTAAAAAAATCATTCATGGATGTGTAATTTTTTTTGTTTATGGTATTTTTTATTTTTCACTTTTTCAATTGGAGAGGTGTTGTTAACGATACTTATCGCACCATTTTAATTTAATGTATTTTAAAATATTTTTTATCAGTGCATTTTTAACATTAAATGCATTGGTGTTGTTAACAATATATTGCGCATTGCTCTAATTATTGTTCTTTAAAATATTTTTTATAGCAGTGTGTTTAATAACATGTAATGTACCGGTTCTTTAATATTAATACATCACACCAAGATACGTTTTTTGGTGAAAATTATATGATTTATTTATAAATGATATTTAATATCTTCTGTATTGAATGGTACAAGTTGTATATTGATAAAACAAATGTATGTGAATAGTTCAAGTAACAAAAATTCTGATGGATACAAAGATAGCACATTCGGAAAGGAAAACAAGGCAAGGTCTTTGTAAATTCTATAAAAAATAAAAATGTTTGAACTATATGTAAGTTTAACTAATATGTATTGATTAGTGTGTGTCATGCAGAGCCATTAAATGAGGAAGCTCGATAATATTCTTTGTGATATAAGTGCAGAAGAGTGTAAAATCTTGATGGAAAAATTGCAAAAGGATGAACAAGGTGAATGAAAAAATTCTATTCAATATAATTTTTTTTTTTAATTTTCATTAATGTTTTACTTATAAATATTAGATAACATGTTCAAAACAATATATCAATTTGCATATTTTCAATGTTCTACAATTGGGACCAACAATGAAGGAATGAAATGTTGTCCTAAGAAAATATAAATTACATAAGATGTAAATGATGATGAATTGGTCCTTAGCTCATCTGGAGTGGTGCTCGAAGTTAATGAAAGGGGGGAAAACTTTTACAAAACTATGAGGGATATAGTGGAACGAACGTATAGATGTACTTTCCACTTACAATATAGAAATCAATTCATTGATTCGAAGAACCAGATTATATATAAACTACAGGAAGTGTTTCCAGAGCAATGGTCAATGAGACATGTCATACTTGCAATAGCAAAAACATACAACAACAAAAAGTAAATGATTCAAAAAGTAATATTCCTAAAAATGATTTTCTAGAATATGTATATATTACTACAGATCATTCCTAATTTATTAATATCAATCTTGTTATATTAGGTTTCATATATCAATATAAAAATATTTAATTTCCATGTTACTTTTTTCAGGAAGATTATGAAAATACCAAATGATTAATGAGCTGATATATGAAATATGCTAGTAGGAATGTCGAAAAAAGTGTACAAGGAGATGGTAAAAGAAATGGACATAATTGCATCGCAGGAGGTTCCATATCAACAAGAACATGCTTCAAATGTATGAAATTATTGAATTTTTCTATTAGGTACATATAAATAAATAATTTAGCATTAATTATTAATATTGAAGTATTTTCTTGCAGAAAAGAAAACAAAATGGAACTCATTCAACACATAAAATAGGAGGACAAGGAAGAAAGGGGTTGATAACAAAGTTTGTGAGTAATTGTTATTTCCTTATTGTTGATATTATGGTAGTTGTGGGAGGTATTAAGCTCCATATGTAACCTTTGACTAGAATAAAATATTTCAGAAGCAAGAGAAACCCTAAACAAATGTGTGAAAACCTTAGAATACATGTCGAATCACTAGAATAGATAATATTAAATTATTACACCCCATGAAGACAAGTCGACCTCACAAGAAAAAGATAAACAAAAAATATAATTACCAGAAAGTAAGGTTGTCCCAACCAAAAAATTCACTAGAAAGATTAATATAAATATAGGACGCCTTGGCTCATTTACTCACTCACTCTCACTTAGGAAACCAAAAATAGTACAGAAGTTTGGAGGAGGAGCAACAACAATTGCAGTTGTACAGTTTTATCCTATTCAGTCTTTATGGTACTTTCTCTTGTGTACTACCCTTGGAGAAAGTGGGATCTCTTGGTTATCTGTCGGTTATGGTGTGGCTTCCTTGAATCATTCTTTCTGTCAAAGGTTAAGGTGCTCAAGAGTGGCTTTGTGCCTATGGTTGGGTGACAATGGTGTAGCATTGTCTATGGTTAAATGAACACATCAACATTATTATAATAGGTTATGGGCCCACACTACCTTCAAAACACTCTAACCACTGGAAGGTAGATCAAGAGTTCCTTGTCAAGCTTGTTGTAGCACTAGTTGCAGCTACAACTAGGGTTTCTGATTTTGCAGTTGCAACAAACCCTAAACCTAATTTCATGGGCACTTTCAGTGAAGCATTGGACCTCATTTTTGGGTATTCTAGTGCACCCTAGCCTAGTGCACCCTCTCGTGCTCTCAACCAACAAAAACATGAAGTTTGATTTTTTTGGGTCAAATTCAAAGTTTGACTGGTCAAAGTAAAAGTTTTACTGGCCAAAGTCAAATTCAAAGGTTGATTTTTGGTCAAAATTGATTTTTTTGGTCAAATTTGAAATTTTAGGGCTTCTATCTTGTTCTATTCATTGAACCTTTTTTTATTCAGTTTCTTACCTCTTCTTGTCAATATGGTGTCAAGTTTCAGATTAGAAGACAAGCTGAATGATACTACAAATTTTAAAGGTATACACTTGTATATTATTTTCAAGTTTTATCATCCAGCAAAGCATGAGTGTGTTTTCGTAGGATGTACAAGAGACCTTTTCCAAGCAATGAGTTCAGTACATTCAGAGGAACAAGTGCACCCTCCCTAGTAGTGAAGACTCCGGGTATGATTATTTAAAAAAAATGATATGTCTCTAGTTGTTATGAAATTATTATGATCTCTGATATTATGTTGCATCTTGATCTATTAAAGTTATGATCATTATACTAACCCCTTAATACTAGAGATACACTAGTTGATCTCCTCTCTAGGAGATATTCTTGTTCTTATGTAAATGCTCATTTTTGACAAGATGAATTTGATCTCCTTTAGGAGATGTTCTTGGTTACTAAACTAGACTCCAGGTAGGATATCTCCACGAAGGATACCATGGATATTTTTTTTTTCTTGTTTCTTATTCCAGGAAGGTCATAAGAGATGAATATAAGAGGGAGTTAGACTCAGAAGGAGTCAGTGATCAAGAAGAAGACAACATATTTTTGTGACACTTTGTAGAATGCAAAGGGACATGTAACATATAGAAGTTTGGTCTGAGGATTCTCTCAGATAGAGGGAGATGATTTAAGAGTTTGAGATGAAGGATATTGATTGAATATATTGGGATTGGAAGCATGGATGGCACCAGATGATATCTTCAGTGAACAGAATGAAGAGGTTTATCATGATGGATAGGAATTCCATGGCCACACCTATGACGACACATCTCAGGAATTTGTATGACGGGATAGGAATTTTCTTTGCAGAGAGCACCTTGTGCCAGTATATGGTTGAGCCATGACCGTATTATTGGGTTACAACAAAACATGCAAGTACCTATGTTGTGGTATAGATATATATGATTGATCTTCGATGATGAAGTATGTCTACTGGGATATATAGTTTTTGGATTGGGAGTGTAGAAGACAGGTCTAAAACATGGGGTGCTACTTCATCTTGGGATCAAGAATGATTTCTAGACAAGAAGGGGAGCATATATTTATATCACTCATTCATATATCATAGCCAATGATGAAAGATATGAAGTAGGTTGTGTTTTTGAAGGATCTTACAGGACTTCATCAGAAACATGGTGTAGGAAGGAGTAGTGAGGTTCCATCACATATCCACAAATGAGAAGATAGCTAACATTTGCACTGAGCCTATGTTTGGGAAAATCTTGGAAGGAATGCAAATGTTTCCTTGGGGGGTATTAATGATTGCAACATTATGTCGATATTCCAATATTGATCAAATGAACTTGATCATGTGGGAATAGGCCCATAAGTAATCTTCAATGGATTTAATATTTGATTTGTTGTTAGATATCCTATGTGTGAATTGTATCAGGCCTTTAAACTCTCACAATTAGGTGAGTAGTTAACTCACGAGTAGGTGAGTAGCCCCAATAAGCATCGATTCGAATCTATCTCCATAGGAACTGAGATACAGATAAGGGGAGATAGGGAACATCTACATCAAGAGTAGATGTTCCTCAACATAGTATTCAACGGACTGAAGACTCGAGGTTCTTGCGGTGAAATTCAATGTGTCTGATAGCATCGAGATGAATTCATTCATAGAGTTATCCTATGAGAGGATCACCATGAGGTGTTTGTGGCTACGATGTGGTCATAATTATTATCATGGGAGAAGAATGACCTAAGGTGCTAGACACATGTGTCTGATAACATCGAGCTAAATGCATTCATGGAGTGACCCTATGAGAGGATCAACTATGAGGTGAATGTGACTCTGATGAGGTCATGATTCTTGTCATGGGACAAGAATGAGCTGAGGTGCTAGACACATGGTGGTGGATATGGATCATCAATATAAATAAATGAGGCTCATGGATATTGTGATATTTTCTATGACAAAAGAATACCAAGAACAAGTACGACTATATGTTTTGATTTCATATTGCTACCAGATGATGATGATAGTGATGATTATACTCATAAATTGATCTATGATGATTCTACCTGTAGAATGGTATAAAAGGATATGAGTCTTTCCCATGCCATGTGAAGATGGATGGATGTGTTTGAGACCATTAGTACCTCTGTAGCTAAGAGGCAATGTTGATATTATGGTAGTTGCGGGAGGTATTAACCTCCATATGCAACCTTTGACTAGGATAGAATATCCTGAAAGCAAGAGAAACCCTAAACAGATGTGTGAAAACCCTAGAAGACATGTCATCTCAACAGAGTATACAATATTAAGGTATTATCCTCCACAAAGACAAGTTGGCCTCATAGAAAAAAAATAAACAAAAAATATAATTACCAGAAAGTCAAATCGGCCCAGACAGAAAAGTCATTGGATAGATAAATATAAATAGAGGACGTCTTGGATCATTTACTCACTCATTCTCACTCATTCTCACTCAAGAAACCAGAAATAGTGCATAAGTTTGGAGGAGGAGAAACAACAACTATAGTTGTATGGTTTTATATTGTTCAGTATTTTTGTTAGTTTCTCTTGTGCGCTACCCTTGGAGAAAGTGCACTCTCTTGGTTATCTGTTGGTTCTGGTGTGGATTCTTGGAATCATTATTTCTGTCAAAGGTTAAGGTACTCGGGGGTGGCTTTGTGCATATGGTTGGGTGACAATGGTGTAGCATTGTCTATGTTTAAATGAGAACATCAACATTATTCTAACACTTATAACATTAACTTAAGATTTCATTTTTGTATATTTTAAGTTGTTTTACAACAACCATCCTTGAATGTATTCAACCAGGTGCTAACATACAAAGAAGAACCATCAAAATAATTGATTGACATTGGGATAAGTAAGGGTTGTGAGTGTATGTTGGAATATCAAAATTAATGGTGGAATTGATGCAAACCCCCTCTCCTCCTTAGGGTTTGTGCGACCTCCTGGTCTAGGATCGTTCTGATGAGGAGATGAATCAACTCTCAAATCCTTGTTGGATCCCCTCCAATGTACATAGACCCTTTAAAATATCCTTAAGCACAGGTCCATACAAATCCGAACCCCGCTAGCTTTTTTCTAAGCCCCTTTATCCTTGAAATCATATTTCGAGAACTAGCCCCATAACTTTGGTCAAATTATCATATGATCGAGGGCTAGAACCAAGTGATTACTAGAAAAGTGCCTATCCAGAGCTTCGGGGCACTGACACTTCGTTACTTCGGGCTTCATAATTTCTGACCTCAATACACGTCAATTATCCCAAATGCTGAAGTGACGAATTCCTGAATAGGCACCCAGATCAATGGTCCACACTTCTCCAAAATCCAACAGTTGTGATCTACTTCAGAACTCTCAGCTTCGGGACTTTTAGCTTCTAATTACCATTAGACTCTTGAATCTTCGAATGTCGAAGTGGAGAAGGGTAGGTATCCATGGTCCACGTGTCCCCAATAATGAATGACTTGTATTTACTTTGAGACTTTGAAACTTTGGGGAATTTCACACTAAATCACTTTTTACTCGCGATCCTCTCGATCGACGAACTTTCGAACTGTGAGATCTTACGAATCACATTCGCTCATCTACATATATGACAGTTGGGATATAATATTATATGACAATGATTCTCCTCTTGCCTAGGCTTGATCCAACGGACCAAATCTATGCTCCATGGCCAATCCAATGGCTTGTACTCCTCCGAGTGATCTACAGGGTAGATTCAATTCGGGACTTTGAAACTTTTTCCTCCTTCACAACAAATGATTTAAACTTACCGAAGCAACGAAGTCTAAAGGACTTCAAGGGTTTAAATTCTACACTCCTTACCTTGATTTGACAGTTGTGTGAGGTCCTGGCTTCTCCTGGACTAATCTCATCCACTTGCCTTCAAACAAATAGATTTTTTCCTCTTTTTGGGGACTTACTCCCGTTATCACTCCTTGAGCTTCTATCAGTTGAATGACTTGAACTCGGGCGCACACCTTGCACTTCTCCGTAGTATGAAACTCAGACTGTTCTCACCTTCTGCACTCCTTACATATGCCCTGCACACACTTGTGTTGTCTCTCGTGAGCTTCCAACTCTTTAACTTCAAAGGGTTCATCCCTTTGTTCTATCATATGATCTCTTGTGCCCTCTTGGTACTTTGAACTCTTCATTATTGAGATTTTCCTCTTGAATCTTGGACTTGAAATACTCACTTGCGCACTCCTTGTGCCTGGCCTGTGCACACTTGCATTGGATTTCCCTCGAGATTTTACATTTCTCTAAGTGTAGGCGCACTCCTTGCACTCGCTATGTGCACTCCTTGCATTATCCCTTCTGATCTTCTATAACCTGTTATGGTGTGCCCACCTGGAACGCTCTTCCTAAACTCAAAATTGAGTTCTTACACACTCCTTGCACTGGATTTTTATCATTTTTTCACAACTCTAACATGCACTCCTTACACTATCCTTGAGAGCCTAGAACACTTACAAACTCACACATATAGGGAATTATATCTATTCCTGCAAAGGGAACGATTCATACATTCATGAAATTCATAAAAATACGCAGAAAACATTCAGAAACAAACATTTAGAAACACATAAAATACATATAGAGATTCATATGTAGGGAAATATTCCTTTGTATTAAATCTAAATGCTTTGTACAATGTTTACAGGAATGGACTACAACAGAGTCTCACTTATTTCACTCCTCTCCTCTCTTCTCTTCTCATGAGCTTCTCTAATGCTCATCTAATGCACTATTCCTTATGATTTCAATACATTGATCTTTTTACAAGAGAGGGGCTTCTTGATCCTTCCTCCACCTACTTATATTAAATTACAATTAATCCACATCTAGTCTGAATTGGATCTAGATCTATTTATTTGTCAACCATTAAAGGAAACTTACACTCAGTATTACACATATACAATGGCTCATTTCTCCTTGAGCCTTTCAAACTTTAATTACATTAAATTTACAAATTTAAAGGAAAATGAGAAGGTCGGTGATTCTCTCTCCTTGGGATCTTCTCCCTCCTAGTGCGTTGTTTTGTTGGTTGTTGACATGTTGTTGATGTTCCTGCATCATACTCCTCTTCTGAAAAAATCATGAGCTCCTGCTCATGGCTACTGTGTTGTTGTTTTTCATATCCTCTTGGATCCCAAACTCCATTATGGTGTTGTCCATCTGCTCCTCCGCCTTGCTGTTGTTTCTATGTTGTTGCTGCTGCAGGATTTTCTCAAGGTTTCCAAATTTTATGTTGTAGTGCCTGATTCATTATGCCATTGCAATATATTCTTGTAAACCTCCTCTTGTTGTTGACTGTATCCTTTTTTGACTTCAACATCAGTCTCCTTATCTCCTCAATCTCCTCGTCCAGCTTATCCATGGGTGGGATCCTCTCCTCCAGTATTCTCTGTTGCATGTCCTCCTCTTCAATTTCCAACTTGCTTGTTGGACGAGCTTCCTCTGGGTTATTTCTCTTTTTCCCAGGGCTTCCAATTCTTCACACAGATTAAAGGGAAGATCATCCAGATCTCCCATGTTGATTTCATCTCATGTGGCATTGGCTTGCCACTCCACTTCATACTCCAATTTTGCAGAAATATTACTAAGTTGTTTCTCAACCATCTTCTATGACATATTTATTTCTATCAGTTTCTATGTTCCTTTTTCACCTCCTCAGGATGGAATAATTCCAGCTCCATCCAGTTGCTCCTCATGTTGGAATTCTTCTCCACTTTGTATGATTGTCTCGTTTTGGCAATCTTCCTTTGTCTCTGGATTGTGTAACCAATCCTCTAACATCTTCAACTTTGTCTCCCACTGAGTGAGTACTACATTTGAATGCTCCTCCTGAACATTCCTTTACCTCACAATTGTGTGGGCCTCCTCTTCTTTCACCTCTTGGGAAGATTTCAATATTTGTTCCTTCTCTTCCTCCATGAAAGTTTCTACTGGATATCTTTCTTCTCCTGCACCTGCAATTTCACATAAACTGTTAATTTTAAAAAACATTGGCCCAATGGACTCTTCCTCAGATTCCTCCTACATCACCTCCTCATGTGCATCACATGCAATGGCCTTTGTTGGGATTCTTGGCAGGAATATGTTGATTCCCCCAATGATCAAAATGCAGTTTTGATCTTCCTCCTTGAGAGTTTAAGTATTCAACTTCTCATCATCTTCATTCACATGATCTGTAACCCCACATGAATCTTCATACTCATGAGTATTATATCCTACCCCTTCTGTCATCACTCCTTGTCGATATGAACTCTCCTCGGAGTTCCTCATATGATCACACAAACTCATTTCATCCTTTCCCACATGAAAACCTGACTTTTCCTTTCTCCCTTCCTGGCAGTATTCAATATCTTCAACTGACCTCTCTTCCTCATCATTGAGGCTCTCTTCATATTCTGGTTCACAAACTTAAACCATCTTCTCCTCAATTCTCCAAAGGTTTTACACTTACCTCAGCCATGTCCTTAGTATCTTCTTATGCCTCCTGGCAATCAACTGTTGGATATTCCACCTCACCTTCATCTTCACGGGACACTCATACCTCCAACTTCCTTGATCTCCTTACTAAATTTTTAGCATCAACCTGTCAATCTCCTCTCAGGTATCCTTGAGCTCCCTTTCCATTACCTCTTTGCTTATCTTCTTGCGGTCTCCTCTTGGACCTTTTCTATGGCCTTCAATAGCCGTTTTCTCCTCTCCTTGCCCTCCTGGAAATTCTGTGAGATTCCACTTGCTTGTTGTGAGCTACAGTCAGCCTCTGACAAGCTCTTCTCGCTTAGTCCTTGGTTCACTTGCTAGAACCTTCTCTCTGAGCTTTTACATTCCTGCTGAGTGTAGGTGCACACCTTGTAATAGATCCTTCTCCTGAGAACTCCTTTCTCTCTGGCTATTGTATAACAATTTCTCACCTTAAGAGCTCCACAGGATCTTCTTTGCTCCAAGAACACAACGGGTCATTCTCTTTCATCCCACCTGGTTGTCTTTTGTCTATTGCACACTTGCAAGCAGTTCTTCATGCATAGCTTTAGTACTTTTTTTTCTCTTTCTTTGCGTATTGTCTACAAAAAAATATCTTCTCTGATACCACATGATGGTATCAGAAAAAATTTCCACTTAGGCTCTGATAAAAATAAAGCTCTGATACCACTTAATGCAAACCCCCACCCCTCCTTAGGGTTTGAACAACCTCTCAGTCTAGGATAATTCTATTGAGGAGATGAATAAGATCTTGGATCCCTATTGGATCCCATCCAATGTACATAGGCCCTTTAAAATCTCCTTAGGCATAGTTCTGTACGAATCTGGACCCTACGGGCTCTCTTGTTAAGCCCCTTTATCCTTGAAATCATATTTCGGGCACTAGACCCTTAACTTCAATCCGAATCTCATATGACTGAGGGATGGAACCAAATGCTTACTAGAAAGGCACCTATCTAGAGCTTCGGGGCTCTAAGACTTCATTACTTTGGGCTTCGAAAGTTCTGACCTTAATACACACCGATTCTCACAAACGTTGAAGCGATGAATTCTTGAACAGGCACCCGAATCAACGGTCCACACTTCCCCAAAAACCAATTACTATGATCTACCTCGAAAATCCATGCTTTGGGAATTTTAGATTCTAATCACCACTAGACTCGGAAATCACCGAACACTGAAGTGGAAAAGGGTAGGGATCCATAGTCCATGTGTCCCGAATAATGAATAGCTTGTATTTACTTAGGGACTTCATAACTTTGGGGCATTTTGCACTAAAGAATTTTTTACCCGGGATCCTCTAAATCACCAAACTACTGAACTGTGAGATCTTTCGACTCATATTCTCTCGCACGCAAATTTGACGGCTAGGATCAGATCTTCTCTGACAACGCTTCCCCTCCTTCCTGGGCTTAATATGATGACCCAAATATATGCTCCATGACTAATCCAACGAATCATACTCCTTCCAGTGATCTACGTCATAGCTTCACTTCGAGACTTCATAACTTTTGCCTCCTTCACAACAAACACTTGAAACTTTTTCAAGCAGGGAAGTTCGAAGGACTTTGAGAGTTTAAATTTTGTGCTCCTTACCTTGATCCAACGGTTGTGAGAGGTCTTGACTTCTCCCAGACTGATCTTCTCTACTTGCCTTCAAACAAAGATATTTTTTTCCTTTTTCTAGGGACTTACTTGCTCTATCACTTCTCGAGCTTCTGTCAGTTGAATGAATTGAACTCGGGCACGCACCTTGCGCTTCTTTGTAGTCTGAAACTCATACTATTCTCACCTTTTTCACTCCTTACATAGACCCTATGCACACTTGCGTTGTCTCTCTTGAGCTTCCAACTCTTCAACTTCAAAGGTTTCAGCCCTTTGTTCCTTCAAATCTTGTTCCCTCCTGGCACTCTACACTCTTCCTTCTTGAGCTTTACCAACACTTAAATGAAATTTTGGCTTCGTGCACTCCTTGGACTTACCTCCTAAATCTTGGACTTGAAAGACTCACATGCATGCTCCTTGCACTTGCCCTATGCACACTTGCATTGGCTTTCCCTTGAGTTTTTACACTTCTCTGAGTGTAGGCACACTCCTTGCGCTCACTCTGTGCACTCCTTACACTATCCCTTCTAAGTTTCTATGACCTGTTATGGTGTGCCTACCTAGCACACTCTTCCTGAACTCGAAACTGAGTTCTTGCACACTCCTTGTGCTGGTTTTTTGGAGTTTTCCACAACTATAACATGCACTCCTTACACTAGTCTTGAGAGCCTATAACACTCAGAAAATCACACAGATAGGGAAGTCTATCTATTCCTACAAAGCGAACGATTCATACATTCATGGCATTCATAAACATACACATAAAAAATTCAGAAACACAGAAAATACACATAGAGATTCATATGCAGGGAAACATGCCTTTGTATTAAAGCTGAATGCTTTGTACAATTTTTACAAGACTGGACTGCAACAGAGTCTCAATTCTTTCACTCCTCTCCTCTCTTCTTTTCTCATGAGATTATTTAATGCTCTTTAATTCTCATCTAATGTGCTAATCCTTATGATCTCAATACATTGATATTTTTACAAGAGAGGGGATTCTCGATCCTTCCTCCACCTACTTACATTAAATTACAATTAATTGACATCTAGTCTTAATCAGATCTAGATCCATCTACCTTTCAGCCATTAAAGGCGACTTACACTTAGCCTTACACATATATAATGACTCAACAGTCCTTGAGCCTTTCAAAATTTAATTACATTAAATTTACAAATTTAAAACAAAATGAGAAGGTTGGTGCTTCTCTCTCGTTGGGATCTGCTCCCTCCTAGTGCATTGTTATGTTTCCTGCTGACACGTTGTAGATTCTCCTACATCAGGAATTTGTACGTATCTATTTTTTTTTAGTTCTCTCATTTTATAATTAATGGAACAAAAAAAATCTTTTATATTAAATCTATAATTTATTATGGGGTATATTAAAATTGCAAGAAAAAAAGTATGGAAATGTTCCAATAGAAGAGTTGTTGACATAAGGCATGCGATTTGGTTTTGAAAAAATGTGTATCATTCATGACTCGATTCTTGCTATGGTATGTCACTTTTCAGTTTTCATTCATGTATATTATTTATTTCAATTTTCATTATTCTCACCAATGAAGATACACTCATTACACTTTCTTTTTAGTTTTGTAGATGGAATCATTTGAAGAAGAGGAAAACAATCAAGCCAATCAAAAAAACATTCAACCAAATAACCCAAGACATGGACGTAGCTCAAATCTGACAACAATTCCAATGAAGAATTATGATCAATATATTTGGATATCAATGCAAGTTGTTGTATTTTTTGAAATAATTGTTTGTGAAAATCAGACATTTTATTTAATGTAATGGACATAGTACTGTCCTAATTAAAGACAAGGGGTTACCAATAAGGGTCCCGTTTTGTATGACAAAGAACTTCTTATTCATATATAATAAAATATGTTTTCTTTTATTCTTTTGTTTTGTTCAATATTCCTGTGAAATGTTACATCGTTGAATAAATATATGGATGATTAAATATTATAATGAAGAGATGCAAACAATGATGATGTAACAAGATAATCCAAACATCATATCCAAATGCACTAATCAAAATTTAATTTATAAGAATACTATTATAAGATATATGTCAATTTTTTGATAAACAATGGAATTAAAAGATAACAATAGTTGTGCACTATCATAGGTCGATGCTTCTAAAAGGAGAAAATGGAAATCGGTGCATTCAATGATGAAAAAACATCGGTTCCTTTAATTATAACATGCACCAGTGTTGTAACATAATACGCATCGGTGCTGAGATAAATTGAAAAAGCATCGATATTAATAATATTTTAACCAAAATTTATAATAATAATATGGCTTATCGGTGCATTCAATTTATGAGCGCACTGGTGCTTCTCTTTCATAAGTCCGCATCGGAGCCTTCTTGATCACATCATGCACTGGTCCTGTTTTTTAAAGAACTAGTGCATGTTGTCATTGATTTTCCCAGTTCTTTATTCCTATTAAGGCACATATGCGTTTATGTTTATAAGATCATCGATGCCCCATATTTCTTGGACATCCCCAGTTCTTTGGTTGACATGTGAGCACTGGGCCTTTAAGTTCAAGAATGCATCGGTGCTCGGTATCACAGATTCAATCGGTGTGTTGTTTTTATTAAAGCATCGGGTTGTAGTTTGTATAAACGCACTGGGGCTCCAATATTTTAGGACTCGCTCGGTGCCTATTGTGCAATGTAGGCACTGATGCATTAATGTTTTAAGCACACCAATGTGTATGGCCTGTGAAGCACACCGCATGGAAAACATCTGCTACAACCTCTGCCCGTCCAATTTTTTTTTGTTATAATGAAGTTCCAATATAATCTCCACAAAACAATCCACTACCAAAAATGAAATGTTTTTGGGGAGGTGTTTTTAACAATTTTTGTCAATTTTTTAACACTAAAAGCCTCTGCTATAACCTTGACTATAGGGTCTTTTCCTTGTAATGTGATCAAATAAATTTTAACCAACCCTTGAGCAATACTTGTGAGCTATTAAATATAACACATTAATTTTGACTTTTTTATTGTTTCAAGTATTTATAGTTCATTAATATTTGTTATGTATATAGGGTTAAGCTTCATTTATCTTTATTATGTACTGAGATCAACTTTAGATTATCCTTATATATAAATGAAATTATTTAATAATTAAATTAAAATCCTTTTAACATAATTTATTTTAAAAGTAAGAAGTTATATATTACTTGTCATAAGCAAAAACTTACAGTATTGTCTTGAGAACAAGTTTTGGATGTGTTGAGTTGCCCCGAAGGAAAACCAACTCATCTTGACACTCTGAATATAAAGATCAATGAGAATTAAACATATTTACCTAAATCTCCCTGTGGGGAAACCGATTTGGTCGATCCATACATGTATATTGTAGACCAAATAAGATTATACTATGAACCTGAAAACGCCTATCGTCTGATAGACCCACAAAATAGACAGTACTAAACTCCAAAAACCTAAACAAAAACTTCCAGAAACAACTAACAATTGTCAAAATAAAGCATGCATGATGACACCTATACGCCTGTTGACTGTCATGGTGTCTGGTGTGCTTTCATGTACTTGACTTCCATTGCACATGTGTCTCGCATGGTGCCTCGCTTGTCCTCAACCGCTTGTGCGCATGTATCCACATCTCGTTCGTCCTCCCCTTGGAAGTTTGGAGCAAGAATTGCCCTTGGAGATGCGGGGGCATTGGTGCCCAAATCTTGTGAATGAAGAGAGTGGAGCAGTGTTGAGAGCATAGATTCGATTTTCTCTACGTGTTGGTCCAGGTGTTCCAGTAGAAAACGAAGGTCATCGATGTCCTTACGAACTGCAAAGACCAAGTCTTGGAAAATTGAGATCGAATCTCAGAGTCACGGGCACGAAGCACAATCCGATTGGAGTAGGGCTTGGCCTTGAGTCACTTCCAATTGAATTTCTTGCATCTAAACGTTGAATTCCTCCAGCGAGGGCACAAAATATGGCAATGGGGGTGCCAAAGCAGGTGGCGAGGTAGCAAAGGGTGGTGGACTAGAAGGGCGTGCCAATACTGTATGTGAGGTCGAGGCCAGTTCTGGAAGAGGTCCAGGAGAATTTCCGAGAGAATTCCGCTAAAGGTCAAACCATTCAACTCGAAAAGCCCATGGTGAAGACAGAGGCGAAAGGCCACATTGGTCTGGTGAGGACTAAGTGGATGATGAAGGTGAGGAGATAAGCATAGGAGCGAAGGTGGGCGGGTGCCTTCTTTCCATGACTGATCTGTTTTGGTACCACATGGCACCTCTCTTCGGCTTCCCTCGAAGGAGAGGAATAGCCTAATGAACATGAGGGTGAGGCAGAGATTCGAACAGGAAGAACTAGGTAGGCACCAGGGAGAATGACAAAGTGCCAAGAGTTGTTGGAAGGAGAGGGCAATAGATACCAACTGGAGGGATGGGCATCACCATAAGAGGTAGGATGGAGAGTAAAGGCACACGAGAATAAGAGGATTAAACAATGTACCAATGTCATATCCATGACAAAAAGCTAGCTCTAAGCACACTGAAACATTTAGTTGAGAGCATGATGAAATAGATAGTTGCAGAATCCATAAGGTGGTAATAAAGGTCGAAGGGAGCAACAGGTGTTGTCACGTGGATCAAGGCAAGGTGGCGGGCTCTGAGTTCATGGATGGACGCGTGGAGCGCTCTGACACCCTATCCAGGGAACATAAAATTAATATATGTAATGAAATTATAAAAAAATATTATTTTCCAACTATTAGTAATTATTTAATAAATTATTTAAATATTTCTAAAATTAAAATGTAAAAGAGTAATCTAACACAATAATTTAATAAGAATAATATCAATGTGAAGTTTGATATCATGATTTTAAATTTATATTTAAAATGTGTGATACAATTTATTAATGAAATTATTTAATAATACAACAATAAAATAATTAATTAATTAACATTTAACAAACCATTTAACATTTACACAACCTAATAAATAATACAACAATAAAGTAATAAAGTATGATTGTTTAATACATTTATAAAGTATAAAAACATTATTTTATTTTATTTTTTATGACTAGGGGAATCGACAACTATGACAGTATCGTACTCGCGTGACACGGGGTCGAATCATCTCGGTTACCTTATAACCCCTAGAGAGAATCTCACAACCCACAAGCGTGCCTCTGGATAACATCACAAACGCCGTAACAATATGTTTGCTGACCACTAGACCAAACCCCTGGGAGCAAGTATAAAAACATTATAAAGGTATGGAATTAAATTAATATTATTTTAATACATTAAAGTAATAAATTATTAATTATATTAATTTAAAGAATGAATGGAAAATAAAGTAATAAATTAATAAAGTATGAAAGTATGATTACATTTATAAAGTATAAAAACATTATAAAGGTATGCAAGTAATAAATTATTAGTAACATTGATATTAATTAAAAAAATAATAATAAAGTAATAAATTAATAAAGTATGATGGTTTAATATATTATACATTTATAAAGTATAAGACATTATAAAAATATGAAAGTAAATTAATATTATTTTAATACATTAAAGTAATAAATTATTAATAACATTAATACTAATTTAAAAGTAATTTATTATTAATAACATTACTAATTTAAAGAAAAAATGAATAAAATTATAAAATTTTATTATAAATAAAGTATGAATAAATTAAAAAAATATCTAAGTATTATTAGTCCCTGTCGTAGGCATAGAGGGACTATAGCGATCGATAATTCATTGATCTCACATTAGTTTCTCCTTTGACCACAAATATTTGCATAATATCTATTATTGGAGCTAGGGAACTAAAAACATTGAATTTTATATAAAAAAGAGTACCATATATGTAGTGAAATGATTGGATAACAGATTGGAGGTCTTATTGCCGACCTCGCTATTCCCAATGTTTTATATGTTAGCATATCCAAACTTTTTCATCGTCTACAGTATTTTTGAATCATATATTTTTCTTATGCATTGCTTGAAGGTGGATTAATGCTAGAATTAGTTTGGATGTTTGTCTTAGCATTTTTCTGCTATCATTGTCTTAGATCATATATGATGCTTTTTATTTTGTACTAATCATATTGAAATGTTTAGATATCCAATCTTTATAGTGATCGATAATTCCAAAGTTTATAACGTCCTTGCTGCATGTATTTGTATTGAAATGTATTAACACTTTTTTTGAGGTGCTTGAATAAGCTTGATAACTTAAATGTTTACATGACGCAAGGTCCTCCAACAGGCCTGGAAACTTAAATTTTTGCATACCGTGAGGTCCTTAGACAGCCTGACAGTCTTAAATGTTTATCTAAATACGCTTCTCGGAGTACACTTTTCCTCAAAATTTTCCATACAATGTTGCAGTGCTTTTGCACAATATTGTTGTCCACCTCTAGTTGAATATGCAATGTATCATTCATCCTTCTTCTAGCCTTGCAATGCAATTTCGTCATCGTTGAAGCTACATACATTGTTTACTGGTTCGGTGGGTGCTTTTTCTTCGTTGGTTCATCGCTTGTTTCTTATTGTTGTTGTTTGCTTCACAATTCGACTTGCGCTTATGCCTTTCATCATTTCAGAGTAAGTTTCCATGCCATAGTTTCATTTTCTATTCCTTATTTGTTGTTCAGTGTTTGTAGTTTGCAAGTAAGAATGTTTTCTTATTTCTACTGGCATTCTCGATGTATGTTTCCGGTTCCTACTTTGCTTTGGATGCAGTTTCGTAATCGTTGGAGATACAAAATTTTTTTACTGGTTCGATGGTTGTTGCTTGTTCGCTAGTTCGTTGGTTCGTCAGTTGCTGGTTGTGTTTGTTTGTCTCAAGTGTACGCTTTGGGTCCCTAGGGCTGCAGTTGGGCATGTTTGTGTTTTCTCCTTGGTTTGATGCTTCTTGTTTTCTTTTGTTTGATTCGGCTTTGTAGTGTTGGGTTCCTGCACCGGTAGTTGGAGTTGTTTTTTTTTTTGGATTATTATTGTTTTTTGGGCACTTTACGATGTTCATCCCCTACACCCACGAGTCGACATGCCTTTGTGTTATTTTACCTGTCTGGCGAGGTCAATATCTGTTCTGCTATGAAATTTTTCTTGTGCTTCAGTGTTGAAATGAAAGAAAATAGTTGCATGAAAAATAGTTCAAGAAGTACATGTGAAATTGCAATAACCGTTGTTTTTTTGTTAGAATAAAACATATGCAGGCTGCATTTATAAACCATCTATGGTGAAATGTTCCCATATAACAATACATGTTCTTTTTCCTCTACACATTCGGGTTTGCCCATGATACAATTTATCTTGTACTTGAGATATGATATGTACAACAAAGATTCTGCAAAATTATATTTCCATGTCTGGAAGCATATCTGGGTGGTTTGCCACGGAAAACCAAAATCTTGTATAATGGGCACAACAGTCTATGTAGAGGATAAAAAACATGTATTTCCATTCGTGGAAGCATATCTGGATACTTTTCTATGGAAAACCATAAATCGTTTAGCTACGACCATGCAATTTCGTAATATTTTGTGGCTTGTAAGATATTTTGGGCAGGAAAAAAAATTGCATATTTACAACTATGGATGGAGAAGCACAAAGGTTCATGTTTCTGCCTATCTTTTAGACTATTCATTGAGTCTCTTTTACTATATGTACATATTACTTGTTCTCTGGTGCATACCATCTTCCATTCATTTTCATTGAATTTTGTGTGTTCCCACATTCAAACAAACATAATAGCTGGAGAAAACAACGGAGTCTTGACTGCATCGGTTGAAAAGGAGATAGAAAGATGCATGCTTGTAATGTTATTTCATGTTGTGTTGTTTTGTATTTCATTTATTGTCTGTATATGTGTTCACCTAGTTTGTTGTATGTAGATGTTGCGTACCTTCCTACATAATAACTTATCTTCATTACATGTCTTCCTGCATACTAACCTACTTCATGTCCATTGTATTTTTGCTGCATTGCTACATTTCAACAAACATAATGGTTGGAGAGGACGATGGACAATTTGGTGGGAATGTAGACGAGGAATTACAGAAGTGAATACATGTACTCTTATTTCATATTCCAGTGTTCATTTTTTCATTTATTGTCTGTATATTTGTTGTGCTTGTTCTGCTTCTTTGCACCTTTTATTTTATTTTATTTTATTTTTTCTTTTCTTCCTTCAACTATAATATATTTCTGTATATTCTCACGTGAATCGTATTTTGTTTGTTGTTACATTGGGATAAATAGACCTGTTTCTCTTTATTTTACATGTCTTTCTTCATACTAACTTACCTTCATGTCCATTGCATATTCGACATTTCTACCTTGGAAGAAACAGGCTGGTTGGATAGGAAGATGAATTGTTTTGTGCAACAACAAAGGGTTCTGTGGTACAATCTTCGAAAAGGTATACCAACTGTGCTGGTAAATTAAATATACAAATCGGGTGGGGGACTTTAATATTAGACTAGAAAATGATGGCTTGGCAGCAATGGGCCTTTCTGCCCTCCCTATTTCTACTTTTTCCATTTTCTATTATCCCTTTTGTTTTCTAATTGATCTGCTTAGTGGTCTTTCCAAAAATTCCTTGGTGCGTCGGTTGGTGGACTAACGGTTTCACATCTATGGTCATGCTTCTACCTTATTCCATACTTACCTACTTTTTCAATTACGGATGCCAGGCTGGCGGGTTCAAGATTGCTCCCCTGGATTTTGGGGTCCGCGATATATAGATTGGTCATAGTGCCCCACCCTCACACCTTGTTTACTGTTACACATTTTTCTAGTCTAAAAAATCAGATGCATACAATTTTATGCTTGTTTAGTCCTTCTCATGGACATTATACAATTTATATGCTTGTTTAGTCTTGATGTTCATCTACACATGCTCTCATCAAAAAACATTGGACTAGTGACATGGCCATGAGCAGTCAGTCATCCCAGACATCAGCAAACCGACAAGGCCAAAGGTAAAGATGCATATGCTCTGCTCTTAGTATGTTTACCAAGAAAATATCCTTAGATATTTATTCATCTATGGCATGGTGAATATGTTGATGTCATCTACAATACATGGTTTGTAGTTCAGAAGAAGTATCAACAAGTACAAGTGAGAAGACGAACATATCGTAGGTTCCACAGACTAAGAGGTGTGGTTGCAAAACTCTGGCTTCATAGTTCATCGAAGCTATGCGTGTACTTGTAGATTTATTCCATTGAAATAAGAATACAAAAAAAAATCACACTACCATTCACTTTAGTTTTCCTGTTCAAAAATTGTTAGTAAGTCTAGAGTTGTAACACCCAAAGTACTATCGATAGAGGGCTTGAACAACCGCCAAAATGGACAAGTGTTCGTCGGGGACATAATGGTCGTCTATAGAACCTACTTGGACAAGGAAAACAAAACTAGATACATTATGCATTCTAACATGACAGACAAGGAGGCCATGATGACAGTGACACTGACTATTCCTACACAACTTTTCCAGAAACATGCAGAAAAGATATTGCCCGGTAATGGGATATCCATTACAAATTTTAATATATTGCCCAAAGCAGTATATGACTGTGGTTATTGTGATCGGATTATTTCTCTCAACGAAACAAGTATTGTGGAAACAAGTCTCGTTGTTTGTTCATAATATCGTTTCATCTTGGATGCGACTATCAGCCAGCTTGCACAGAGTAGTGATATTTACCCAATCAGAACCATTGGCGCAGCTGTCACACTGGTGAGAAAACTTGGCTCACAACACATTCTCCATATAAAGGATGGAGAGTCGGACAATGACAAGGCAATGGTACTGCTTTCCATATCCAGTTTTGTCCTTTACTTTCGCATGTGCATGTATCTCGAGTAAGTTACACAAATATTGCACTATTCCATGTTGTAGCTGCAATTGTTCGATACCTATTCAAATTTGTTTTCTTCAATGGAAAAACAATTGCATAAAGGGCAATTTCCACTTATGCTCTTCAAAAATATAACAAAGAAAAGGGATGTTAGAGAAAGGGTCTTTCACACAAACCAGAAAACGTTTGTAACAGAGTTACAAGCAGATATAGTACAGGGTTTGAAGAAGCTAGCTAGCTCTACAACTATTGTGCGTATACATCCACAAAATCATCCTCACTTTGCTTATAAAAATAACCTTCACCAAATTTATGCGGCTTGTTTTATTTTTTTTTATTTTTTTTTAAGGGAGGGTGGGTGCACTTGTGTATTATATTGTTCAATGTATTAATTCCTATTCTCATGTTCTCAGGTTGAAGGTGTTTTGGTTGCAGCAAATGCGTACTTGACCCCCTTTGAACATGTATGTGTGAAATACAACTCTCTTCCTTCTGCCTCCGCTTTGATAAGTGATCATAGGATTGATTGTCTATGATGCGGTGAAAAATGTCGATATATATGGACATTGCCTCAATTCTTTCATCCGAACCGTGGGAAACACAACCGTGCATTGTACAGTTAGGCAGCCTCTGTTACAAAATGTGCTTCCTAGGTTGGCATAATTTAATATGAAACATATCTACAAAAAAAACAAGCAGTGTCTACATGATGTGTGACTCTCAAATACACAACAAATTTACCTTAAATGAGGAAAATGCAATTTTTCATATCGGCTAAAGAAGGAAAAAACAAAACATATCAAACTTTGGCAAGAAACGAAAATATCTCATGTGTCTCTGTAATATTTCTTCAACATCTAGATGAATGTTCGTCGGACTCGAGTACTTGAGATTGCATGTGCATAAGATTGTTCAGTCCAAAAATGGGAAGCATGGCAGCAAACCCCATATATCCCATGGCCCCGATTATTTTCTACTGGGATCATATACCAGATGCAAGAGAAAATGAATGCCGCGACGTCTTTTCTTTGTATATCAAATTGTTTGATGCAAAGTTCAATGCGCCATGCTCTATGGAACCTTGTGGGAACTTGCTTGCAGCCTGTTTGGAGTTTAGTTGGTTTTTGGTTGTATGCTTCATCTATCAATTTGTATATCGCAGAAGTTCAAGTGTTGTTTGAAGGACACAAAACAATACAATTGCAATTTTTTTTAGCTAGCTAGCCTGCAAATCCGCCTGATAATTTATATGGCGCTGTGACTCAAATGTAGTATGTGGCTTGTTTTAGTATTTTTCCTTGATCGATGAACTTGGTAAAATTAATCTCTCGGAATAATTTGAAATCAACGAATATATATTGTGCAAAGTCCAATTGTGCCATCATATCAACAAGAGGCTCTTAAAATTCAAATTGGTTGTTGTTATGCTTGCAGTGATAGAATTTTAAAAAACTTTTTTTTGTTTCCTTCAATTTTTTAAAAATAAGCGATTTAAGATCCTTTGATAATTTTATGTAATTAAATTGTACAATATCAATATTTAATATTAATTCTTTAGTATTTCAAAATAATGTTTTTAGATAATGTTAGATAGGATGACCATTTGTAAACAATCGCAATCTTGAGCCCGCCAGTCCTAGAGTCTGTCTGTCAATTTGTATATCATGGAACTCCGAGTGTTGTTTGGAGGACATGGGACAATAGAAGTGCAATGTTGAGACAGACAACCCGCAAGTCCACCTTTCAATTTGTATATTGCGGAACTCTGGGTGCTATTTGTAGGGCACAGAACAATAGAGGCTCAATTTTGAGCCCGCCAACCCGAGAACCTACGATCAAAAAAGTGGCTAAATATGGAATGAGGGATACGTACATGCTTTATAAAATCTCATGTCCATACTTTATAAAAGTACATATTTAGTATGTATTACTCGTTTCTTGAAAAAATTCTAGGTGTGAAAGTTGGTGGATGCACGTGTTCAGATTTCCACTTACTTTTATATCACCAGCCCGACCGACCGCTTCCCTGTTTCAAATTGGACAAACATTTTTGTCTAATTAAATTGTACAATATCAATATTTAATATTAATAATTTAGTACTAAAAATGATGTTTTTAGATAATGTTAGATAGTTGATAGGGATTACCATTCGTAAACAATCACAATCTTGAGCCCGTCATCCCTGGAGTCTGTCTGTCAATTTGTATATCGCAAAACTCTGAGTGTTGTTTGGAGGACATGAAACAATAGAAATGCAATGTTGAGCCAACCATCCTGTAGGTCCACTTGTCAATTTGTATATCGTGGAACAATAGAGGCCCAATTTTGAGCCCGCCAACCCGAGAACCTGCAATCCAAAAAGTAGTTAAGTATGCAATGAGGGATCCGTACATGCTCTATAAAATCTCATGTCCATACGTTATAGTACATATTTAGTATGTATTACTCATTTTTCGACAAAATTTCTAGGTACGGAAGTTGGTGGATCCACGCCTTCAGATTTCACTTACTTTTATATCACCATCCCGATCGACTGCTTCCCCGTTTCATATTGTACAAACTTTTTGGCTCGCGGTTTTCCGAATAGGCTGGTTACCGGATAGGTGGGTTCAATATTGATAATTTATGTAATTAAATTGTACAATATCAATATCTAATATTAATAATTTAGTATTTGAAAATCATGTTTTTGTATAATGTTAGATATTTGATAGAGATGACCATCCGTAAACAATGGCAATCTTGAGCCCTCCAGTCACGAAGTCCATCTGTTAAATTGTATATTGCAGAAGTACGACTGCTGCTTGGAGGACACAGAACAATAGAAGTGCAATGTTGAGCCAGCCAGCCTGCAAGTTTGCTTGTCAATTTGTATATCGCGGAACTCTGGGTGCTATTTGTAGGGAACAAAACAATAGAGGCCCAAGTTTGAGCCCGCCAGCTTGAGAACCTGAGATCCAAAAAGTGGCTAAGTATGGAATGAGGGATCTGTACATGCTCTATAAAATATCATGTCCATAGTTTATAAATGTACATATTTAGTATGTATTACTCGTTTCCTCTTAGTGTTGTTTGGAAGACACGGAACAATAGAAGTGCAATGTTGAGCCAGCCAGTTCGCCTGTGTGGAGAACCAAGAAAATGGAGTATGGTTTCAAGAAAATCGTCATGGTTCCAATAATATAATCATGGTTTCGAGAATATCTTAGTTATGTTGCGCATGGAAAAATGTAGTTTTTTGGGAAGTTAGACAAAAACCTGGATATATTGAGCAAACAAGCTCAAATTTTAAATTTGAAAAATGCATGACGAATGAGGGCTACACAATGAAATGATAATCTACCAAAATTTCATTCTTTTGATATGAATTTTTTTTTCTGTTATTCCAAGAGTGGGAAACCTAGGTGATCAATTTTTTTGATCAACATTGGTCAACAAAGGTCAACCATAATTATCAATGGTCATGGTCAAACATAATTAACCATGTCAACCATAGTCAACCTTTCATTCCCAAAGTCAACGGAGGTCTACCAAAATTAACTATGGTCATGGTCAAGCATACACAACCATGTTCTTTATCAATAAATGTATTAATACTTTAATAATGTATTATTAATGTATTACTACTTTAATAATGTATTTATTAAGGTATTGATATTTTAGTAATGTATTTATTAATTTATTAATGTGTTAATACTTTATTAATGTTTTAATGTATTAATATTTTAATATTGATGTTTTAATATTATATTGATATTAATATTAATGTTTTAGTGTACTAATAAATACATTATTAATATATTAATTAATAATATCTTAATGTATTAATGTCATCTATAGTCATGGTCATGGTCATATATGAATAACAATTATAAAACATGGTTAATCATTGTCATCCATGGTTCAACCATGGTGATTGTCAACCAAGGTCAACCATAGTGAAATTTAACCATGGTAATGGTCAACCATAATTAACCATGATCATGGTAATCGAAGGTCAACCACAATTAACCAAAATCATGCTCAACCAAGATCAACCATAATTATCCATAAAAAATGAACCATTCCATAGAAGACTTGCATTTGTATCGATAGAATTCAAATTCTTTTCCTGGAATCTTTCTACCATGTAAATGCTTTGATTGTCACTACACATAATGTTGTTTCAGTAGCGTTGTTCGTTACATGTAACGTCGATCCTTCTTAACTCTCTTGGAGAAGCTATTTAATACCTCTGCTCATTTTGACAGACGGAGAGACACAGTATTAATATAGCTATAGTTTTCAAATGCAGAATATGGATATAAGCGGAAAGAAACCTAGCTTGGATCGATCTAGTGATAAAGAGCATCGGAATGACAACCACCAAAACTATGTGACTAATGATATGATGAATATGCAACCCCGACGTCAATGTGCATATTTATTTTTATTATTTATTTTTATCTTTTAATGATAAAAGTAGGGCATTAAGCCAATATATATTCAAATAAATTTATTTAAAATAAAACTTAAATAAATATTTATTTAACTTTGGAGAAATCAAAGTTTAATTTGTTGTTTTGTCTACGGCCCAACTTTAAAAATATATGAAAACAATATCGTGGGGGTAATAAGTAAGGTATACATTTTTAAATATATAATTACATGGCTTTTGATATTACAAGAGCTTCTTAATAATTGAATTGAATATTTCATTAAACTGTATCTATTTTATTTTATTTTATTTTTAAGAGAAACAATTGTAGTTGTATTAATAGAAAAAATGTTAGTCTTATTTGTCAAATATATCAAAGATTTCCAAGGTTTGTTGTCTCAATACCATAGATTTTGTTTTTCCATGTGGTTAATAGTCAAGAGCACTTCATTCCCAAAGTTCTTACATGAATTTATTAGCATAAATTGCATATCAAAAGACAAAGTTGCGAGTTTGACTTCTTGTCACAGACTTATAAAATTTCATGCACAAAACACTCACTTTATTATTATTATTATTTATATAAACTATATATTTATATAAGTGAATATCTCAATAATTTTTAACAAACCCTAACTAACTTTAAAATAAGCATTAATTCTAAGGCTTTATAATGTCTTTTTTTAATGCTTAAAATACAAATAACAATATTGAAATTACACACTATTATTTTTAGACTTTTATCATTCAACCTACCACTTCGAAGATACAATTGTTTTTTATAAGCAATGACGAGTTTGTATTGATTCTTGACATACTTCAAAAAATAGTCTAGATATTGAATCATCCTATTAACATACTTCTATTTGTCTAAACATATAGCTAGTTGTATTAGTGAGTTATATAGGAAAGCAATCTAGATATTGAATGTATCCAATAATCAATCATACAACCTGACTTTTTTCACATACACAAGCCCACACAAAAATAACCAGTAGACATAATCAAACCACGAATGTGTTCTTGTGCCACCGAAAAAAGACAAAAACCACTAACTTAAAATATGTTACTTTGTTTTATAAGAGAGACTCCATAAAAAAAAACTTAGAATCATACTTGTTCTAAAGACATTGATAAAAAATCATCTTTAACTTTGCAATGATGATTTTTAGTTGTTCTAAATAAGTCTTCCACCCATACAAAACTTTCATTAAATTCCACATAGACACACACATATAAAACTTTTATTAAAACCCCTATACTAAAAAGAATAAATTCCACACATTCATTAAACCATATTTTATAATCATTAAAATAAATGGATGTCTTATAACACTCTTTGTATAATATAACTAATTAAATATATTCATAATAACTAATAATATATTTAATTATTATTATTTTTTAATAATAATTAATTATTAATGTATCATGTATAATAACAACAAAGTATTAATAATACTTTATTGATAATATTTGTAATGCCTATCATTTTTACTATTAATAAAGCATTAATAATAGTTTACTAATAAATTTAATGAAGTTTTGATATATATTAATGATTATTAATAAAGTAGAATCAATAATATTAATAATTATTCTAGAGGAATATGGTGCACTAAAGCATGTTTATCAGGTCTCAATTAAACTCCAAATCTCTCTGAATAAGTTAGGCCGAATTTTAATCTCATAGGAGGGTCTCATTGTAACAACTATTTGTGCTTTATTAACTCATCATTCAATGAAGGAGATTCAAATAAGGGAATCTTAACAACATCACAAACATTCGAAGACGTGTGAAAATAAATGATAATTGATTACGAGAAAACAATGAAGTGTTACCTCGTAGATCTTTTAGGGTTTATTGAATTTACAAGTAACCATGTGAATTATTGACAACATGTCAAAGATAATAGAGTCATCGCTTATCATCAGAGTCCATTAGACTCGGATATTAGTTGAGTCCATCAGAGTGAATTATTGACCACGTTAGATGCCATACCGGCACCTACGAAACTAATGATAGGCTGCTTCTCTTTCATGTCACCTGCTCCATCTTTGATAGTGTCTGTGAAGAATCTTTGTGAGCAATTTAAATTGAATATGAAATATCATTAATGCATGTCCGTAGGCCTATAATAGACCATAATTTCTCTTACCTGGGTTTGAAATTAACCTCCTCCGAACCTCTACAATAAAGACACAGGCATATCCTTCCTTTGTTGAGTATGTGAATCATTAATCGTTTCCTTTGTTCGAGTCTATGAATCGTTAATCATTTTGATGAGTCTGTGAATGTTAATCATTGTGATGAAGATTGAACGTGGCAACCAATATGCACGGTTGCGTTAACTGAAAGGAATGCCAAACGTGGCAACCCTTCACAACCATAAAAGCTTGGTCACTCTTGTTAAATATAATGTAACCTCAATAGTCTGAGTGTACATTGTCAGCTGTCCTGGACAGTTGTACACTCGGTTCTTTATGTTATTGATTTGCTTGAGCCTATTTAGCTCAGCTTTTTTCCCTTTTTCTAAAGTACTATTTTCTCACATACTCAATATACTAAATATTATTTCTTCTCCACTCTTTCTTTGTATTCTTTGCTCTTCATTTTGTCATGGTATCAGAGCTTCAGATGTAAGCCTCTTCACATAGTCTGGAGGGCATCCCGATCCTAAGAAGCGCAGAGCTTAAACTATCAACGAGATCACATGACACAGTTTCTTCACAAAGCTTGGAGAGTAGTCCGCCAGTCCGCTCAAAAGATCGTTGCAGACAACAATTGCTTGGAAGCAGAAGGAAAAAAAAGTTAAAGATACACATGTTCTTTAAAGAATTCATGAAATTCTTTCTTCCGGAGAAGATTTTGCGAGAGAAGCAAAGGACAAGATAAAGCAGCAAAGGACAAGCATACACAGCCGTAAGATCATCTCTACGAACAGATTTGAGCCAACGATCGAGTTCAAAAAGGACGAGGAGCACACAGAAAAGGAGAAAGATTTTCAGTCATCAGATCAAGACGAGAGCAACAAAAATCGTTAGATCAAGAAAATGTGTGCATGTTTTAACTACCAAAGGTTTTCAAGACCTAAGGACCATTAGTTTGCTAAAACTTAAGGACAATTGGATGCTCTGAAAATTCATAATTAGGCACTTCATGAGTTTTGCGACTAAGAGAAGTAAAAGGACCCCAAGCTCGAATACACGAAATTGATCACAGTCGTCCATCGACAGGGGACACATGGCAGAGATCCATGTACGTCGGCTATTTCGCATTTTATATTTTTATTTTGACATTTCGGCATTTCGCGGATCAGGACAATGGAGGAAAAGTCGTTCGACTTCGCGATATGCGAAATCCCGATACATGAAATACCGACGAGATCTGGACCGTTAGATCCAGAGGAGCGTGAACCGTTGGATTTGGGGCACTTCAAAATGTTGTCACTTTGGGAGTAGGGAATGTGAAGGAGGTTGTGACTTGGAGCTCACAATTCGCAAATTCCTGACATCCTCTTAATCGTCCATTGGAAGGGATGCGTGGTGAGCATTCAACACTTCACTAATTCATGACTCGAAGGAGTCAACGAGCAAAGTTTCAAGAACCCACGATATGTCAAATCGTGAAATAATCTTAGCCGTTGATCGAGAAAAGATCTGGACCGTCGATCTAGTGCCATCGCGATTGCGGCTACCGAAAAATCAGAGGCGAGAGTTCAATGAACTCGTGATACGAAAAACTCCGACGTGACCTGAGCGGTCAGATCGTAGATCTCTGTGGGAAATTGAGACCGTCGATCTCTTCCCACTGTTCGAAGTTTTGCGAGGTAAGGTAGAATTGGTGGTCATTGATCTCAAATCAACGAGGATCGTTGATCCTTGAAGCAATTTCTCAATTCGGCTATACGAAGGAACTTCTACCTTCAACGTCGAAATGTGAAGTCCCGAAACGTGAAAACCTGAAGCGCCTGGTTTTTCCACACAATGTCACATGAGAAGCTAAACCTCAAACTTCCTTTGGCTCTCGAGAAAAATAAAAAATCCCTATTCCGCCATTAGATGGGCTACAGTTGCTGCAGTGTTATAGTTGCTAAAGAACAGAGATCAGAGCCCTGAATCAGTAGATCTTTCGCTCAGATAGTCAGATCTAGCCAGATCATAGTCAAAGAAGTGGTTTACACCGCGTTTTTCGGTCCGAAGTCACTGCAAGAAATTCGAAGACCCGATTTTTCGTGCAGGAATCAGGTAAATGCGAAATCCTATTTTTTATTTTTATTTTTAATTCTTTAAAGATGGCCACGTCTAGCAATTTAGGACCAACTCAAGGATTGATTCTTCTTGGAAAGAATTATGAGTTTTGGTCTCTTAGAATGAGATCCTTCTTGCAAGCACAAGAGTGCTGGGATCTAGTGGATCTTGGATATGTGGAACCAGATCCAACAGACCTTGCTTCCATGACCAACCAACAGAGAACTGGTCAGGCAATACAGAGAAACAAAGAGAATAAAGCCAAATTCTGGATTCAAAATTCGGTGGATGACTCGATTTTCTCCAAAATCACAAGCGATGTTACTTCAAAATAGGCTTGGGACATCCTTAAATTAGCCTACCGAGGAAATGATAGGGTAAAAATAGTCAAACTACATACCTTGAGGATGCAATTCGAGACTTTAAGAATGACAGAGTCTAAAAATGTTGATCAGTTTATGACCCGAGTCATGGGAATTGTGAACCAGATCAGATTGACTGGTGAAGCCATACCTGATCAACGAATTTTTGAGAAAATCCTCAGAAGTTTACCAAAGAAATTTGAAATGGTCGTTACAACAATCCTTGAATCCAAGGATCTATCAAATTTGTCAACATATGAATTAATGGGCTCTCTATTGATACATAAGACCAGACTGCATCTCACATATGAGTCAATCGCCAATGCCTTCAAAACTCAATTCTCCTTCAGCAGAGGAAGAGGTCGAGGTCATCAAGGAAGAGGGAGAAGTACAAGTAACTTTCACTCAAATGAAGGTCACAAACAACAGAACTAGAATCATAATTTCCAAGGTTACAAACAACACAACCAGAATAAGAATTTCTAGCCTCAAAGAGGCAGAGGGAGAATATCAAATGACAAATCAACCGTACAATGTTATTACTACAAAAAAATTGGTCACTATGAATCGGAATGCTGGAAGAAGCAATCAGATCATCTCTCAGGCAGAGCGCATGTCTCAAATCATGAAGGAGAAACCTTTGATGGTATGTTTCTCTCATGCCACAAGACTGAAGAACAACATAAAGATCTCTAGTTGTTGGACAATGGATGCAACAATCACATGACAGGTAACAAATGTTTACTTTCATGCATTGATTCTTCAATTTCCTCTGATATTACACTTGGAAATGATTACTTAGTCAAAGTTCAAGGAAAAGGAACTGTACCTATTCTTACTAAACAAAATGTAAAGAAAGACATAAACAATGTCTATCATGTTCCAGATCTGAAACATAATCCATTAAGTGTAGGAAAGCTCATTGAACATGGCTATAAGGTACTTTTTGAGGGAGCATCATGCATGATATACGATGAAACCCCCAACAGAAAATTTATTTCTAAAATCCACATGACTTAGAATAGGATGTTTCCCCTGACCCTCAGAACTGCAAATCGGATCCCATCATATGCACAAAGTGCATCCACCCCCAATGAAACTATGGTTTGGCATACAATATTTGGACATCTACCCTTTCAGAGCCTAAGTCTTCTACAAAGGCACTCCATGGTCAAAGGTCTCCCTGTCTTCTAAGAGCAAAACTCCCCATGTGAGTCTTGCATACTTGGAAAACATAAGAGAACTAGTTTTCCACAGTCCTCCACTCAAGCCAAACAACATCTCGAACTCATTCAAACTGACCTATGTGGACCAATGAAAACAAAGTCAATAGGTGATAGCTTTTATTTTCTAACATTTATTGATGACTTTAGCAGGAAAATTTGGATCTACTTTCTCAGACACAAGTCTGAAACTTTTGCAAAGTTCAAGAATTCAAAGCTGAAGCTGAAAAACAAAGTGGCAAATATGTAAAATCAATCAGGTCAGATGGAGGAGGAGAATACAACTCCAAAAAATTTGAAAATTTCTTCAAATCGCAAGGGATCATCATGTAAACTATAGTCAGGTATACTCCACAACAAAATTGAGTGGCTGAAAGAAAAAATCAGATAATAATGAACATGGAAAGGAGCCTTCTCAAAGAGAAATGTTTGTCAAATACATTTTGGGCTGAAGCAGTATCATGCTCAACTTATCTCTTGAATAGATCTCTAACCACCAGTCTCAATATGAAGTTCCCTCAAGAATCATGGAGCGGGACAAAGCTAAATGTTGCTCATCTAAGGACATTTGGATGCATAGCATACACTCACATACCTTCCAAATTAAGGAAGAAACTGGATGATAGAAGTGAGAAATGCATCTTTACTAGATACAACGAAACATCAAAAGCTTACAGGCTTTAGAATCCAATCTCAAAGAAACTAATTCTTAGTAGAGATGTAAAATTTCTGGAAAATCAACTCTGGAATGAATCTGAAAATCAACAAATGGACAGTCAAAATCCATTTCTGCCCAATCCTGAAAACGCAGAAAATTCAGGACAACCAATACCTCAACCTGCTCTTCCAAGATTACAGGTACAAGACAATCTGAAAACTCTTAGGATAGCTCAAATTCCAGCAGAGATTCATCCTATGAACTCCCAAATCAGAGAACTTGAAGTTTGAGAGAAATCCATCAGCAGTTGGATGACATTGAACAACATAATCTTTTTGCATTAATGTCATGTCAACCTTCATATTTTAAAGAAGCAGTTAAGTAGCCACATTGGGTTCAAGCCATGAACCAAGAGATTGACTCCATTGAGAAGAAAAAGACACAGGATCTTGTTGATCTGCCCAGACACAAGAAAAGTATTGGTGTCAAGTGGGTTTACAAAACTAAACTCAATGAAAAGGGACAGATTGAAAAGCACAAGGCAAGACTTGTTGCCAAAGGATTCTCACAACAACCAGGTACTGATTATGGTGAAAATTTTGCTCCAGTAGAAAGATTAGACACTGTAAGGACTCTCTTAGCCATAACAACTCAACACAAATGGAAAGAATACCAGAAGGATGTCAAGTCATCTTTCCTAAATGGTGTCTTAGAAGAAGAGGTCTATGTGGATCAACCACTTGGATTTGAAGTCAAAGAGCAGTCAGCCAAAGTATATCAGTTGAAGAAAGGCTTGTATGGCTTAAAGCAAGTTCCAAGAGCTTGGTACAACAGAATTGGCACTTACCTGATCAAAAGTGGTTTCAGCAGAAGCCAAAATGAGCCAACTCTTTACATCAAAACTGATCAACACGGTAAAATTCAGATTGTATGTTTATATGTTGATGACATGATATATACTGAAAATTTTGAGTTAACTAGTTTTAAGCATGCCATGCAATCTGAGTTTGAGATGACAGATCTTGGCATAATGAAATATTTTTTGGGGATTGAGGTTGATCAATCAACCAAAGGCATTTTTGTCTGTCAGCAAAAGTATGCAATAGACATCATCAAAAGATTTTGCATGGAAGAATGCAATCCAACAGAAACTCCTATTCCCCTAGGCACAAAATTGAGTAAGCAAGATGAAGGACCTACAATGGACCCTACCCTGTACAAAATTTTAGAAGGAATTTTTTTTAATCTTACAACAACTAGGCCTAATATTGTGTATGCAGACAGTCTTGTTTCCAGATTCATGGAATCCCCCAAAGATTCTCACTGGAAGATGGTGAAATGGATGCTGAGATATGTTGCAGGAACTCTCAATTTTAGCTCATGGTACACTCAGTCTCATGATAATAATCTCTCTGGTTACACAAACAGTAATTTTGCAGGTAGCCTAGATGACAGAAAAAACACTTCAGGACATGTTTTTCACCTGGGTGCGAACCTGATTTCATGGGCATCAAAGAAGAAAACCATTGTATCAATATCTTCTACAGGGGCAGAGTATGTCGATGCTACCTCAGCTTCATGTCAAGCTGTGTGGATGAGAAGAATATTGAATGATATGTCACATACAAAAAAAGAGCTAACTCCTATCTTCTGTGACAACACCTCAGCAATTGCTTTATCCAAAAACCATGTGTTTCACAAAAAAAGTAAACACATTGACACTCGCTTTCACTTCATCCGCGATCTAGTCAATAATGGTGACATTGCACTTAAATTCTGTGGCTCACGAGATCAACTCGCAGATATTTTTACAAAGCCACTAGGAAAATCCATTTTTGATTTTCAGAGACAACACTTGGGCATTATCAGTGTTGATGTTTGTAACTATTGAGTTTAAGAGGGAGTGTTAAATATAATGTAACCTCAACAGTCTGACTGTAGACTGCCAACTGTCCTGGACAGTTGTAGACTCGGTTCTTTGTGTTCTTGATTTCCTTGAGCCTATTTAGCTCAACTCTTTTCCCTTTTTCTAAAGTACTATTTTCTCACATACTCAATATACTGAATACTATTTCTGCTCCACTCTTTCTCTGTATTCTCTGATTCTCATTTTGTCATCTCTATCCATATAATTAATGTAATTTTTTAATTATATTAAGTAAATGTGAAAAAGTAAATAAGAAAACAGACGCATTTAAAAGACTCATTAAACCATCGATTCCAATAGGGGGACACCTATCGACATAATTAAATAAAAATCTACTTACCAGGAGTTATGATATCTTAAGGTAATGAAACGAGTAGAAAACTTGAAGTAAAAAGGACATTGTTTCCAAGTCATTCCAACCTTAAGATCGACCATTCCATAGAAAACTTGCATTTGTATCGATAGGATTCAAGTTCTTTTCCTGGAATCTTTCTACCATGTAATTGCTTTGATTGTCACTACACCTAATGTTGTTTCAGTAGTGTTGTTCGTTACATGATAACGTCGATCCTTCTTAACTCTCTTGTAGTGATAAAGAGCATCGGAATGACAACCACCAAAACTTTCCATGTGACAAATGATATGATGAATATCATTCCTATGATATGAGCCCGCACATAAAACAAAGTTGTAGGCCCAAACTATGTTTACATCTAACAAACTTGTATTTGAAGATGCCTGCAAAAACATAAAGGCTATTGGTTAGAATAAGTAAAAGGTTTCAAGCCCTAAATTTGAAATTGGTTGAACGGAAACATCTCGGAGAATATATTTTCACTTGGAATATAACTATTCCCACAGACAGTTTTGGTATCGAAAAAGGCCATGGGTGCCCTGAATATTGAATTGATCATTCCAGAGAAAAAGGTCTTTGACACTCGCAAGATGAACAACACAACAAGAGGAACCCTTTCATAGACAAAAGTTCCACTACATAACAAAATGCTTGCATATATTCCTATCAAAAGACCACCATCAATATTTTGATTTAGATTTGTTGATGCAAGCCAATAGTTGGATTCTACTTGGCCAACAACAATAGCTCTTTGTGATAGTACAATACAGAAGAAGAGTAATGTCCCTCCTGCTACACGAATGTAATCACAGTATGGTTGCAATCCTGTAACTCCCATTTCCTTCCCTTCTTCTGCAATCAGTTTTTCTATGTTAAAAGAAATATTTGCTACACCTTCTTGTACTCTGCATCCTCAGAATTTCGTTGAGATCTAATTGAATCCTCTATTTCCGTCATCCACTCATATTCATTATATACTGCTCTAGCTAATTCAATCCTCTATTTCTATCCTCCACTAATATTCAATTCTCTCTCCCTGGTCCTTGTTATGTCTCCATTAGCAAAACTCTCTATATTGGCCATGGCATGCAGTGCGAATCTGGCAGTAGATGGGTTCCTAATGTTCACACTCGCAATCCACTCGCAAGACGAGGAGGCGGCTTGTAACATATATAAAACTCTAGAAGCATTAGCTCTTGCCTCTCTATCAACCTAAAATAACATTTAAAAACCCACCTACTACATCATATGCAACCCCAACGTCAATGTTCATATTTATTTTTATCTTTTAATGATAAAATTAGTGCATTAAGCCAATATATATTCAAATAAATTTATTTAAAATAAAACTTAAATAAATATTTATTTAACTTTGGGGAAATCAAAGTTTAATTTGTTGTTTTGTTTACGGTCCAACTTTAAAAAAATATGAAAATAGTATCGTGGGGGTAATAAGTAAGGTATACATTTTTGAAATATATAATTACGTGGCTTTTGATATTACAAGCGCTTCTTAATAATTGAATAGAATATTTTATTAAACTGTATCTATTTTATTTTATTTTTAAGAGAAACAATTGTAGTTGTATTAATAGAAAAAATGTTAGTCTTATTTGTCAACAAATAATATATATCAAAGATTTCCAAGGCTTGTTGTCAAATGCTCAATACCCGAGATTTTTTATTTTCAATGTGGTTAATAGCCAAGAGCATTTCATTCCCAAAGTTCTTACATGAATTTATTAGCACAAATTGCATATCAAAAAGACAAAGTTGGGAGTTTGACTTCTAGTCATGAACTTATAAAATTTCATGCACAAAGCATTCACTCTATTATTATTACTTATATAAACTATATATTTATATAAGTGAATATATTAACAATTTCTACTAAACTCTAATCAATTCTAAAATAAAAATTAATTCTAAGGCCTTCCTTAATGTTTATATTTCAAATAACAATACTGAGATCACACACGAGTATTTTTAGCCTTTGATCTCTATCTTGTCTGGTCTTCATCAACATTTCTATCCACTTCTGAACTCTCATAGACTATGGCAATTTTCAACCATTCATTCGACCTACCGCTACATCCATTGAAGATGCAATTGCTTCTGACAATCAATGACACATTTGTAATGACCAACAATTCTTGACGTACTTCGAAAAATGGTCTAGATATTGAATCATCCTATCGACATACTTCCATCTGTCGAAACACATAGCTCGTTGTATCGTCAGTTATATAGGAAAGGAGTCTAAACATTGAATGTATCCAATAGTCAATCATAAAACCTAACCTTTTTCACATACACAAGCCCACACAAAGATAACCAGTAATCGTTGTTCTTGGAGCATCGAAGTACAATAAGAGCCACCAACTTATAACAGACTGTAGACATAATCAAACCAGTGATGTGTTCTTGTGCCACCGAAGAACGACAAGAACCACCAACTTAAAATATGTTACTTTGTTCTATGAGAGGCTCTCCATAATTCATTTTACAAACTAAGAATAACACTAATACATATTGACACTAATTCTAAAAAAAAGTAGACTAATATAGCTACCTTCTTCAAACCTCATTGAAACCTTCTTCGATCATGAGCATATAAAAATGCGAACTTCTTGAACATTCTCTTTTTTGGATGCACTAGGATGAAATCTTGAATGTTCTCTTCTTCGGTTTCATTGGACCAACATCCACATCTGAATCGTCCATAAGCTCGTCCCATGTTACCGAATTCCCCGGGAATCCAAACTGAGTGCCCTCCTTGTAGATCGCAACATAAACTACGAGAGAAATGAGGAGATTCATGAAAGACCCACTCAAGGGAGAGAATCCCAATAATATGACATCGAGATGATGGAAGGACCAATTGATCTTACTATCACTCTGTCCTAATTTTGCAGACAATACGTCCTTCAAGTTATAGTAGTTGAGGTCACCATTATTCATCTTGGGATGACTCTTGTGAGACAAAGCCTCACGTGGATCACTAATCATATCCATGGTAGAGATATCATGAGATTCCAGATAATGTTCTGATCTTGTTTGAATACAAACATGCTTGAGATTGGGGGATTTGGGAATAAGAGAATCAAAGACATTTGCAAGCATTTTATTGTCTAAATTGCATGATTCATCGTCCCACTTGGCTCCTTGGTCAATTTGGTGTAGTGGTAGATTTATGTCTCCTTCCATGCACTTCCTTTCAAACTCATGTAGTGATCTGTCCTTCAACCAAAAAATCAATCTATGCAATCACGCAAGAAATATTCACCCAGAAAACACACTCCAAATTAATCCAATCTCCTACGAGAGTGTTGGCACAAGGGAAGACCCGAGGTTCACTCCAAGAGTGCACCAACAAGCCCTAGCTACTGGCCCTTTCGACAACACCTGCGAAACAAATGAAGTCTCACTTGAAGCAACTAAGAGGGGGATTGCAGGACATAAATGTCTACAACCAGGTTAATATCAAGTGGATCTATCACAACAACAACACAACATTCATATATCACTTATTAGCAAGGTCTATCTTGCATAGTTATAGATATGATCTGACATAAGACTGCAAATAACAATATAACAATGATAGAGATCCAGGCATCAATCACACATATGACACAAAATATACGTGGTTCACCCGCTCTCTAGGGCTACGTCCGCAGAACTATGCATATGATTTATTAAGGTAAAGCATACAGTTCTTATCTGCGCTCTCAGCTAGAAAATCTTCTTTCTTCTCTCTCTTTCTCTCCCTTTCCTGTACACCCAGCTGCAGGATTTGACCTTCGCACATAGCTGAAGATCTTGTAATACAATCCTCTCCCTCCACAACAAAGCTATAACAACAATATCATACCAATACTCAATGACCAACAACAACAACAACCCGACCCAGGTACTCTTGACCTTTATTTATACATCACAATCCTTCACCGATAGCCTTAGGTCAAAACCTAAGTGTCAAAACCCTAGATACCAAAACCCTAGGTGTCTAAAGCCCTAGGTCAACTTGACCCGCTTTTTCCGGGCTTCACCAGTCTGTCTTTCCTTGTTCCTTGTGCGGTGCTCCAAACCATCTGATGATGGATTTTTCTACTTGCTGAGTTCTCCATGATCCTTCTTCCTTGCTGATCTATCGTCCCTGATCTCCTCGTCCAACAACTTTCTTTCCGCACTTTGCTCCATTTTCCTGCTCTTTTGCTCACTTTGACTCANGAGTTCTCCATGATCCTTCTTCCTTGCTGATCTATCGTCCCTGATCTCCTCGTCCAACAACTTTCTTTTCCGCACTTTGCTCCATTTTCCTGCTCTTTTGCTCACTTTGACTCAATGACAGTTACTGTGTCTCCCGTAAAGCTCGCTTTTTACCTTTCCTTCCTTGTTCTTCACTTCCTTCCATAACCAAGGGCCAACAGGCCCCCAACACTCACCTGTGACTCATCCCGAGGAACTTCAGATTTGATCCTTTTGTTTTACTTCGACTTTGGACTGTGCAGTGCAACCCTTGCTTTCTTCTTTATGCCTCCTTTCCATCCTTGTGCATACTGTCTTTTCTGTGTCTGGTACCCAGTTTCAACCACACCTGGTACTTAGAACCTTTTCCTCATGCTTTTAATGAGAGATGCGAGGCAACTGGTTGTCGTAGTACAACTTCAATCGAATCCCATTCACCAATCCTTCCTTCCAGCCTCCCTTCAATGTCTTCAACTACGCAGCTCCTCCTTCTATAACATAGGCAATCTCATATGGTCCGAGCCAATGCGTTCTAAACTTCCCAGGGTGTTTTATAAACTTACTGTCATACACCAGTACTAAATCATCTTGCTTGAATGTCTTCTTATTGATGTGCCTGTTACGATAGGCCTTTTCTCGTTCCTTCTGAACTTGCTGATGGAATCTTGCAATAAATATGTCTTCTTCTAGTTCAACCAACTATGCAAGCCTCTCGAAAACAACGTCGGTATCATCCATGTCTGTAAATGCAGCAATTATTAGGCTTGGTACTAAGTATTCCATCAGGACAACAACTTCTAGACCATAAACCAACTTGAAGGGGATCTGCATTGTTAATTTCTTGTAAGTGGTTCTATAAGCCCAGAGTACTGCTGGTACTCTTAAATCCCAATCATCCTTGTTCACGCTGCAAATCTTTGTCAATGTTGTCTCCAAGATATTGTTGAATGCTTCAACCATTTTGTTTGCTTGTGGATGGTAAGGTGTACTCTTCTGATGGTGGAATGAAAATTCTTCAGTCAGGGCTTCAACTGTCTTATTGATGAAGTGTGTACCCTGATCACTCATAAGGATGTGAGGGCATCCAAACCTGGTTATTATGTCATCAAATATAAAATGTACAACTATAGTTACACTATAGTCCTTGACTACTCTGGCTTCGGCCCATCTGGTTAAGTATTATGTGGTAGTAATAATTTACCTTGCTTCTGTGCGCTTTCCTAGTGGGTTTATAGACCCCACGAAGTCAATGGCCCACTTTTCAAATGCTTGTAGGGTCATATGCGGTGCTAATGGCATTTCATCTCTTCGGGATGGTTTTCCAACTCTCTGGCATACATCACATGCTCTGGCATACCCTTTAGCATCTCTATGTAATGTAGGCCACCAAAGGCCATCTCGCAGAACCTTCTGCGCAACTGCTTTCCCTGCGTAATGTCCTCCTACGATGCCTTTATGAGCTTCTGTGAGGATCAGTGGTCACTCTGTCTCTATAAAACACCTCCTTAATATTTCATCCAGTCCCATTTCGTATAGTTGTCCAGCTATAAGTGAAAAGTATGCAACACACACCACTCGCTGATTCTTCTGAGGAATTGTATACTCAATTGGAGCCATTTCTGTTGACAGGAACTGGACTATGTCTGTGAAGTGGTCATCAGTCTTTCTAATGGTGAGCAGTTGTGCATCAGATAATGTATCCTCCAAACTGGTAGGTTCTTCGCCATGTTCCAACCTTGATAAGAGGTTTGGGCCCTTGTTCATTCTTCCTGGCTTAACTATGATCTCAAAATCATATTCTTGAAACAACAGAAGCCATCTTCATATTCGCCCCCCCCAACACTATCTTGTTGACTAGGTATTTCAGCGCGAAGTGATCAGTAAACATTTTAAAGTGTCCTCCCAAAAAGTAGTGGCGGAATTTTTACAGTGCATACACCATGGCTATTCCCTCTCTTTCTGTAGTGGTGTAATTAACTTCAGCTGTGGATAGCTTCCTGCTGGAAAATGCTAATGGATGATCAATGTACCCTTCTTTAGGTTGTGCCAATATTGCTCCTAATGCAATAGAAGATGCATCGACATGCACATGAAATTCTTTGCTCCAATCTGGAAAAACCAGAATGGGGGTTGTGACCATCTTCTGTTTCAGTGTGTCGAAGCTCTACTGACATTCATTTTTCCACTCATACTGGCAGTCCTTCTTCAACAGCTTCTCCATTGGTGTTGTAATTTGGGCATATCCTTTGATAAATTTCCTGTAATATCCAGTATGGCCTAGTGTAGTGTGTAGTTGTTTGACTGAAGTGGGGGGTGGAAAATCAACTATAATTGCAATTTTAGATGGGTCAACCAGCAATCCCTGCTTTCATACAATATGACCTAATAGCACTCCAAATGGTGAGAAGAAGATTCATTTCTTTAGATTCAAAGAAATTTGACACTGCCTGCATTTGTCCAACATTATCCTTAGACATTCAATATGATTTTTCAACAAACTAAAAACAGTCTAGTCATCAAAGTATGCTTCTAAAAATTTATGCAAAAATTATTTGAATGCTTCAACCATCACCCTGGAAAAGATGGTTGGGGCATTCTTCAATCCAAATGGAATTAATGTATATTGGTAGGATCCCCACTCTGTGGAAAACGTAGTCTTATGATGGTCCTCCTTGGTAATGCGGATCTGATGGTATCCCGAAAAGTCGTGCAACAGAACCATTTGTTGGCACAGGGGCGGACCTGAGGTTCACTCCAAGAGCGCACCAACAAGCCCTAGCTATTGGCCCTTTCGGCGGCACCTGCGAAGCAGATGCAGTCTCACCCAAAGCATCTAAGAGGGGGATTGCAGGACAAAAATGTCTACAACCAGGGGAATATCAAGTGGATCTATCACAACAACAATATAGCATTCATATATCACTTATTAGCTAGGTCTATCCTACGTACCTATAGATCTGATCTAGCATAAGACTGCAAATAAAAATATAACAATGACAGATATCCAAGCATCAATCACACATATGACACAAAATATACATGGCTCACCCTCTCTCTAGGGCTACGTCCATAGAACTGTGCTTATGATTTATTAAGGTAAAGCATACAGTTCTTATATGCACTCTCAGCTAGCAGATCTTCTTTCTTCTCTCTCTCTCTCTCTCCCTTTCCTGTGCACCCAGCTACAGGATTTGACCTTCACACATAGCTGAAGATATTGTAATACAATCCTCTCCCTCCACAGTAGAGATATAACAGCAATATCATACCAATACTCAATGACCAACAACAAAAACAACCCGACCTAGGTCCTCTTGACCTTTATTTATACATTACAATCCCTCACCGACAGTCTTAGATCGAAACCTAGGTGTCAAAACCCTAGATACCAAAACCCTAGGTGTCTAAAACCCTAGGTCAACTTGACCCACTTTTTCCATGCTTCGTCAGCCTGTCTTTCCTTTTTCATTGCGTGATGCTCTAAAGCATCCTATGATGGCTTTCTCTGCTTGCTGAGTTGTCCACGATCCTTCTTCCTTGTTGATTTTTGATCCTTGATCTCCTCGTCCAATGGATTTCTTTTCCGCACTTCACTCCATCTTTCCTGCTCATTTTCTCACTTCGACTCAGTGACAGTTACTATGTCTCCCACGAAGCTCTCTTTTTACCTTTCCTTCCTTGTTCTTTGCTTCCTTTCATAACCAAGGGCCAACAGAGAGCAGATTACATCTCTATTCACATGCCCTCTCGTGAGGGAGATACATAGAGAGCAACATGTTGCGATACCAACTTAGAAAATTGCACACACAAAACACTCACTCTATTATTATTATTTATTACCTATACAAACTCATATACAATACACTTATAAGTTTTGTCAAATCCAACTTATTTCAAATTTGGAGATAGACGTTGAGAAAATATATCAACAATTTCCAACCAACTCTAAAATAAACATTAATTCTAACACACCATTAGTTGGAAAAGTCATGGAGATTTTTTCTTCTCTCCTAATAAAGTTCAAACTTCTTTTGATGTAATCTTTACTATTCCTACTAATCTTATTTAATCTTCATGTTG
>JASDQU010243360.1:81708-93359 GCA_032191745.1 Picea mariana | reverse complement strand
TAACTAGAATGTGTATGCATGTTATCATTTGAGTTTTTTTTTTTTACAATAAAAACATGATATTGATACCCATATCTCCCCACACTGTTTACTCTTAAAAAAAAATCTCAAAATAGTTGTTTCCTATTTTCATAAGGCTTATAACCATTTATTACTTATATTTTCTATTTTAAATGTTGGTTGTGGAGCCTGATTATCTTCCTGATTCAGAGGTCTTTTGTTTTTAGCTGTGTTTATACCTCATGAAGACTTTACACCCCATAAGTATGCACACTCTACCACAAAGGGGGGTGCAAAGTGGGGTTACCCCCTTTGCGGGGTTCGGGGGTGAAACCCCCAAAGGAAAAATTTCCTTGTAAATGTATACTATAATTTCATTGTAAATCTAGAACATTCATTATAAGGTCACAGATCTAATGGTAGAAATTATTTTAAGGTGTTTTTCCAAAGAAGACAACCCTCTCTTATGAGGGAAATGTATTGTGACTGTGTTTCATAGAGAATATTGTATTTTGAGCGAGAGATTGTGAGAGAAAGAAGAGGAAGTTATAGCGGGTTTGTTGTAGGTTGTATCCCTTCATATGTTGGATAATAATAAAGGAAGGAATTGACAATTTATTTGGTCGACGTAGCCCACACTAGGTGAACCACGTAAATCTGTGTCTCTATTGTATTGTGTATCTTCTATGATTTGTTTCCGCATTTGTTTTATTATATTTCTCCACGGTCCTGTTTTTCTAACAAATGGTATAAGAGCGAAAGATAACTTGCAGGAAAGGAAGGTTCCTGGTTCGAGTGGGAGAAATGGCTGAAGATGCAAAGTTTAGGGTCGAGAAAATTAACGGCCAAAACTACCAATTATGGAAGATGCAAATGGAATATTATTTATATCAGAAGGATCTATTCCTACTATTGGGTGGAGTAGCAAAGAAGACGATAGCTATGAAGGACGAAGAATGGGAGATTCTTGACAGAAAGGCTCTAGGAACATTGTAACATACCTCTCTTTGTCACCCTGAACGAGCTTATTCTTTCAAAACACTTTCTCACAAGTGATCTAGATTATTATACTATTAAACATTTGATCACAATTAAGAGGCATCACGAATTGATGACAGGTTATTATGCTACATTGACATAGACATGTGTTATTGACTCAATTTTCTTAAGTGTGCAGGATTTTGGACCTCGAGGATGCAGAGGCATCGATGGAAACCCTTGGACTCCAGATTGAGTCATGGAGTGAACCAATGGGGTTTGATTTTTTTATTTGTGATATTAGTGCATCTGATTAGATGATATGATATGGATATATTTCTGACATGATTCGTTGATGATGTAGGCTGACGATAGCTTGCCGACCAGACTCACATGTGGAGTAGAGGGGTCATGCATGACTACCAGAGATGTTGAGGGAGAGATGTGGACAATAGCCCTTCCACAGCCTACTAGCACTCCCACCGTGGCTCAAACTATAGGTTAACGTTTACCTAGTTCGAGAGGACCCACGATGTCATGAGGGATTACTGCGACAGTAGCTCATGATGATTCTAAGGGGTGCGCAATAAGGTGAGGGCCTTATTCCTTAGAGGCCCTTAGTCTCCCACAAGTTCACCTAGCGGAGTATTCACTCCAGGGGTTTTTGATGTCTACCAAGTCAGCCAAGAGGTGAGTGGCACCCTTCGAGCACGTGGTGCATCTTGAAGGGCATGACACACAAGGGAAATAGATGAGGTGGGTGGTGCCCTTGGAGCACCTGGTGCATCCTGAAGGGCACATGGCATTGTTAATGATAAATGAATGAGCCCAGATGGCCTTAGGACTAATAACGTGATAATAAATTTTTCAAATAATTTCCCTAATAAAATGTCGCCAAGCACGAAAATTAAGGTCTAGGTCTAATCTTTGTCGGTGGTAAAATTTTACCTTTTTATAAAAAAAAAATAATAAAAATAAACATTATAAAAATAAAATAAAAATAAAAAATAAAAAATAAAATAAATAATACGGGTAATCTTCATTAACCTTGTGACAAGAAGGGGGTAAGCAATTAAAGGGGTTTATAAAAATATTTTGGGATAAAATCTTAAGAAGGGGAATGATTATTTTATTTTTATGCTAATTAAAAATTTAATTCATTAAAAAAAGGGGGAAGGAGGGTAAGTTTCTGCACATGCCTTTTTGAATTTAATTAAAAAGGGAAAAAGGGGAAATCTAAAATAATTAGGAAACTAGAAAAAATAGAAACCTTAAAAGAAAGCAGAAACACTAGGAAAAAGCAGTTAGTCCAACTTAGTAAGGTATCTACCATTTAAGAACCTTCTATTTTAAACTGAACTAGCAAATTAATAATGGGGAAAGTCATTAAAAACCGTAAGGGAATTTGGGGACACCTAGGAGTGATTCTAGGAGTGACTCTAGGTGGGTGAGGGAAATAAGGGTAATTAATTAATTAAAGAATTTAATTTATGGAGGAATGAAGGGCATGAATGACACTTGTACGGGGAGGATTTTTAGGAATTAATTTATTAAACATTAATTTAAATGGGATTTTGGGAAGGTAAAGGAATTCGAAACTCTATATAATGGAGGGAGGAGAAGGAGGAAATATCTCTTCTATTTGCGTAACGTTAAGCTGCATAAATCTATACTTGATTGACTTAGCTTGTGGGAGTTGGGATACCCAACTCGATGAGGAGAGGTAGCTTAGCCTTGCGAGGCGAGTTGGGAGCTAGCTGAATCACTAGATAGTGTGCGTGGCCTCTTTGCGGCTTGGAGGGCTAAGGGGGAAGAAGAGTACCCCTAGCGTTGGCTAGGAGGTACCGGTGAAGGCTCATCGGTTGGAAAGCGGGAGTTGCATGGAGCGCATCAGACATCAACTTATACCGAGCAATCAAGAAATGGTACTATTTCTTCATTTTTTGCATGGTAGATTGTAGTATGATTTATGCTTTGGATATGCATGTTTGTTTGGGTAAGGAAATTGATTGCCGTAGCGTTCTAGTTGGTGACTGAATCTTTCCATAGCCTTTAGCTCGATGAGTGACTGATTCCCATGGCCTTCGATTCCTAGCATGTCTTGATCGCCCTGTGGTATATTGATTTGTGAAGATTGTGGTTGTTGTCCTTTCGTCCCTATCTCATCAGTCCTTGCTTGAGAAGTTAGCCAGGAGCCTGATCTACGGTCGTCGCTTTGGCATTAATAGACATATGGATCTCAACGCCCTTCTTTTCTGTGCGTGGATGATGAGAGAAGGATGTTGCTGTCAGTCGTCTACCTCCATTGTTGTCATTGGTTGATTTCTTGACTTGCGCCTTCTAGCCAAGACCCTTGCGTATGGATTATCTTGTGTCCTTGTTGATTTTTCTCTGCACTGTGACTGATAGAATCCCTGCGATCATTTAATGACTTTTCCCAATAGATCCTTACAGTTCTCTAACTGTCGTCCACATTTTTATTGGTATTCTAGCAATGGAAAAATGAGTTGATTCATGTCTACATTTTTGTATTGGTATTCTAGCAATGGAAAACTAGTTGATTCATGTATGTGTTTTTGTGTTGGTATTCTAGCAATGGAAAAACAAGTTGATTCATGTCTGCATTTTTGTATTGGTATTTTGGAAATGGAAAATGAGTTGATTCATGTCTTCATTTTTGTATTGGTATTCTAGCAATGGAAAAACAAGTTGATTCATGTTTGCATTTTTGTATTGGTATTCTGGCAATGGAAAACGAGTTGATTAATGTCTGCATTTTTGTATTGGTATTCCATCAATGGAAAAACAATTAAATTCTATGTCTGCATTTTACATTTGGTACCCTGGTAAGAAAGACAAAAACTTTTTTGTTTTCCTATATGTGTTGGCATTGGCATCCTGGCAGTGAAAAGGGGAAACCTCAGTTTATTCATCCCTCTCTGGTTTGCATCTCATTTTTACCTTTGGGGTGAATTTCCCCTTGAAGAAGACTGCGTCTTGGACTTAAGAATTTCTATTTCGATTACCTTTGTTGCCTAGCAATTTCTCCCCTCTCAAGTTTGCATTTCATTTTTACTTTTGGGATGAATTTCCCCTCGAAGAAGACTACATTTTGCAAAAACCATTTACTGCTAATTGATCCCTTGTTGCCTGATGATTTTCCAATTAAATGCGATTGTGTTTACTACCTTAAAGACTTCGATTTTCCATTAAAATGGTAGCCTGTGTTCTACTGATATGTAGCACAACGATTTTCCATTTAAAAACTTGACTGAGTTGTTGTAATTACCCACGACTTTTGCCTTTAGAATCTTGTCGGATCTTGCTCTAATCACCCACGATTTTTTCTTTAGAATGTTGTCGGAGCTTTCTGTAATTACCCACGATTTTTTCCTTTAGAATGTTGCCAAAGATCACTGTAATTACCCATGATTTTTTCCTTTAGAATGTTGATTGAGCTTGCTGGAATGACCATGAATTTACTAGAACAATTGCTATAGTTAATTGCCTTGTTAATTGCAATGTTAAATGCTATATTATTTGCCTTATTAATTGCCAGAACAATTTCTACAACACTATGAATGGTCAGCAGATTCCTACTTATTGATTTAATGCCACAACGAGTTAAATGGTTAATAGTTATGTAGATTGCCATGTTATTGCGCTATTAATTGTTATGTAACGACTATGTTAATTGACTTGTTAAATTTCTACAACGATGTTATTAGTTAGCAGTTTCCTTCTCAATGATAGTAGACAGCTAGCATTGTTAGTTCGGTCAATATAGCTAGTCTACATGTTGAGATTTAATTGTTCATAAGTGTTATATGGGTAGCATTCTACATTAAGATTGTTAATATTGTTATTTAAGTTAATGGTTAGTTGGATGGAGATTTTGGATTATTATAGCATTATCCATTTAGGTTGTAATAATGACTAAAATTAGATTCGGGAGTAAAGTCTAGATTTCCAATTTGAGACCTTCTTACAATTGAGGTTAGAATGTATCTATAATTATAGTTCTAGTATTGATTACTTAGACTTGCTAGATTGATTTTATTAACATTAATTTAGCGGGTTCATTAATGACTAATTGTAATTTAGACGTGCCCCATTAAAATGGTAACACTTGTTAAAATAGATTGTATTCGTTAACCAATATCGATTGGGTGATTGGTCGGGTTGTGGATGAAGTTGTGTCTTCCCTGGTAGTGATCCTCTTGTGTCTCGTCGACCTTTTTGGTGGGGTGTGGGTATAGTATTCCTGTCAGTATTTGGCCCCTAGCACGTAGACATTTTCTAGAGTCCTTGGTCCACATAGGATGTGTTGCGCCAAGGTTATTGATGTGTCTATCACCTGGGGACAACATGATTCCTAATGAGGGGATCATGGAGCGCCCAATTTGGATAGCGACGAATGATAACTTGGTCGGAATTGGTGCCTTCCATATGAGTGATGTCGAGCATTGTAAGTTTGTTTTTGCACATGGGTTGAATGCCTTCATGCATTTGGTTTGTGTGCCTTGAGGTTCTCATCTTTGTTAGTCAATGTCATTGTGTCAGGAGGGGGATGTTGTCCCTTGTCTTGTAGGCATGGTCCTGTTGTGTCAGGCGGGTAGTCGTTTCTCCTTGTCTTAACACATGTTTCGCCCCATTTCTCCTGTGCTAGTGCATTGAGTCATAGTTTCCTATTTCTTGGACTGCATGCTTATGTTCGTCATTAGTGGTGAGGTAAACTATTGTCGTCATCACCTTCTTTCCCGAAACAAAAAAAGAATAATAAAAAAAAATTGCACCTCTGCTTCACTTGTAGCCATAACCAAGGGGACGTCTTCTATGGTATCAGAGTGTGTTCAACCTTGTGACTATGGATCGCCTTGCTTTCCACTAAAGTAAACCTTTGAGTACCAACCTAGCATTTCTTAAAACTTTAAAGATTTATTTTGATGATCTCTTTTAGAGGACCCTTGGAGGTTCACAACCTGGTGTCATGGAAGGAAGTGCAATACCTATAGAGGTTTCCGCACCCACAGAGTCAAACTCCCAAGGGGAGGGGAAATTCCTTGGGATGGATTCGCTTGTTGTAAGGGATTATCATAGTCTGACAAGTCTCTTCCAAGTAATGTGAAAGGGCCTTGATTCACCATCGGTACTGAGAGTAGGCCAGGGCACCTGTACCCCTGAGGGTCCACAACGCACCCTAGCTAGTACCATTATTATCCACCGAGAACTCGAGAGATTTGAGTTCTTGAGTCCATGAGTGTGGTGGATGGATTTGTCATTGAGGCAGGGTTGTAGGGAAAGGCTTTGTGCTTCACGCATCATGATTATGACCTCCAACCTAAAGGTCCACAGGGTGGTCTTTCAATTGAAGGGGAGCACTCTTCTATGGTAGAAGATGCTCCTGCCACATTTGAACATGGTCGTCGACGACGTGTCATGGGAACTGTTTGAGGAATGATTCCATGAGAGGTATCTTATGAGGAATTCATTGAGCGTCTGCTCCATAAGCTCGATGCCTTGTAGAAAGGAAACTGCACGGGGTCGGGTACGAGGCCCGTTTTGGAGTTGTTTCTGTATGCTCTACACCCAAATTGCCAAGAACTTATGGTCAACAAGTTTTCCTTAGTGTTAGAATTAAGATTCTACTTTGGTTACTAGGATTATTGGACCGAAGAAAGTATGCTGGAATGTGGGGAGCCACATTTCCAGAGCGACGACCCAGTAAAGAGGACTAGAGCATCTCGATCAGTCAGACCCACTACCATGGGATATTTGGGAAAGCTCCATTAGATTCATGTAGCGATGAATAACGGCCAGGCAGAGCACTAGTCGACTGCACTCAAGATGTCAAGTACTGTTGCTGACCTGACCCGATGCTTAGTATTTGATAGATCCTGGTGCTACTAAGAGTTTCATTTCTGGTGCAGTGCTAAAAAGGATTAATTTAAAGGTAGTCGAACATAATGAATTTATCTTTATAGAGATGGCTTCGGGAGCCAAACAGGGGGTTTGAGGAAAGGTTATGAGTTGTAACTTAACTTGGGAGAGTTTGTCACCATGGCCAACTTGTACATCATGATCTTAGGATCTTATGATGTCATGATTGGTATGGGCTAGTTGGAATCGCATGAGGTGATCCTCAATTGTAAGACCAAACAGTTGAGCTTGGTCAATGATGAGGGAAAAAGACGAGTGATTATAGGTTGGAACCATGGATTTTCCCTGACGTTCATCTCTACCTTGAAACTACAGAAGAGCATGTGCAAATGGTGTAAGATTTATGTGATCCTTGCACTAAATGAGAAGGGAGTAGTGGAAGGTATAGAACACCTTCTGGTGGTGAGAGAGTTTGCAGGCGTCTTTCTAGAGGAGTTAACTGGGATGTCGCTAGAGAGGGAATTGGAGTTTATTATAGACCTAAAATTGGGGATTGAACTGATAGCTAGAACGCCTTATCAGATGTTGAACCCAGAGTTACAGTAGTTGAGAATGAAACTAAAATAATTGTTGGACCTGGGACTAGAATGTCCAAGTGTGTCACCATGGGGTTCACCTGCTATTTTTCATACGAAAGCAGTATGGGTCATGGAGGCTCTACATTGACTACTGTCAATTAAAAAAGGAAACGATCATGAATTAGTATTCGTTGTGGAGTATAGATGATCTGTTTGATCAGATGAAGGGTGCGACGATGTTCTCAAAGATCGATTTGCGATCAGGGTATCACCCGTTACGGATCAAGGAGGATGATGTCCCTAATACCACATTTAAGACAAGGTTTTGACATTACGAGTGTATTGTTTTACCATTTGGACTGACGAACTCCCCAGGGGTATTCATGAGTTTGATGAACAGGGTGTTCCATGAGTAGTTGGACAAGTTTGTCCAAGTATTCATTGACGATATTTTGATTTACTCTCAGACGATGGAGGAGCATGACGAGCACTTGCACTTGGTGCTATAATGTCTGTGAGAGCACAAATTGTATGGGATGGTGTCCAAATGCTCATTTTATCAATCGAGGATTCACTACTTAGGGCATGTCATCTACGACAAAGGTATCGTCGTGGATCCAACAAAAGTTGAGGCTATTATGGTATGGCCTACGCCGATGAACGTCCCAAAAGTATGTACCTTCATGGGTCCAGCAGGATACTATCGACAGTTTTTCGAGGGATTTTTGAAGATAGAAAATACAATCACGGAAATGCAGAAGAAGAACAAGAAGTTTGTTTGGACTGAGAAATGCATGGTATCATTTCAGAAGCTCAAGAATTTGCTGACAATAACACTGATACTAAGGTTCCCTGACATGGACACGAATTTCTTCGTGTGCACTGATGCATCCAAGGAAGGCTTAGGCAGAGTCTTGATGTAAGATGGTCAAGTGATCGCTTACATCTTGAGGAAACTGAGAAGGCATGAGGTGAACTATGCGACGCATGATTTGGAGTTGTTATCCTTCGTATATGCCTTGAAGGTTTGGAGACACTACCTTGTTGGACAAAAATTGAACTAAAGAATGACCACTGTGGACTACAACACATATTTAATAAAAGCGACTTGAGAGCGCAACAACGACGTTGGTCGGAATTACTTAGAGAGTACGAATTCAAGATTACTTACATAAAAGGAACAATGAACCAAGTGGCATATGCATTGAGTCAGAGACCACACATCTTTTCGATGTTGCCTCTTCAGATGAATCTACGTGAAAAGATTATAAATTTACAACGTGACGATGAATCGTACAAAGAGGTCGAGTGTTTTATCAAACAAAACACAATAATGGTACAAATATTTGAAGGAATTATGTTTGACGAGGATGGATTATTGAGGTTTAAAAATCAGATTTATGTACCAACAAACGACGAGTTGAGGAGCTTGATCCTAAGCGAGGTTCATAGAGCAGTATACATGGATCACTGGGGAGTCATGAAGATGAGGGTGGGCCTTAAACCCTTATTATTCTGGAAGGGAATGAAGGTATACATAGTAAACTATGTTGCCAGACGTCTAGAATGGCAGAAGGTAAAGGCTAAACATAGACATCTGACAAGATTACTATAGCCACATGCTATTCTAGAATCGAAATGGGAGGTTATTTTGATGGATTTTATTGTTGGATTGCCAATGATGGTAAGGAGGCATGACTCGATTTTCGTAGTAGTAGACACTCTGACGAAGAGTTCTCACCTTCTTCCTATGCATACGACGTATCAGGCACCTGACATAGCTAGAGTTTTTAGCAATGATATTATGAGGCTACGTGGCGTGACTAAGAGTATTATATTTGATCAATGATCAGTGTTTATTGGATGATTTTGGATTAGTTTCCAAGAGGCCTTGGGAACCCAACTTAACTTAGTACTGCGTATCACCCAAAGACTGATGGGTAGACCAAACAAATGAACTAGACCTTGGAAGAAATGTTGTGCATGTATGTGATGGACCAACATAAGTGTTGAAAATAATTCTTTCCACTGATAGATTTAGCTTATAACAACAATTACCAAAGCACCATTAAGATGGCGCCTTTCGCGTTTCCTTATAGGTGACTATGTCGGACATGTTTTAGTTGGGATCAGCTTGAGGACAAGGTCCTAGTGGGACCGAAAGAAATCCAAGAAATGGAATATTAAATTCAAACTATAAGACAAAGGATCAAAGAAGTGTAGGATCGATATAAGAGTTATGTCGATGCGTGTCGTGTCGACCATAATTACATTGTGGTGATCGAGTATTCTTGTGGATGAAACCACATAAGTGTTCGATCAAGTTGGAAAAGGGGGATAAATTATTTCCTAGGTTCATGGTAACCTACAAGTTTGTGGAAAGGAGAGGCCCATGGCCTATTGACTAGCCTTGCCTGATTCTTGAGGCGTTTTTCATGATGTATTTCACGTCTCTTTTTGAGACATTTTGATTAGTGATCCTACACATGTTTTGACTTGAGCACCTGACGGGTGTTGGATGAGGGGGTGCTCATGGCTGAGCCGATCCACATCTTGGATCATCGCATTCGACAGCTATGGTGTCGAACCGTAGAGTAGGTCAAGGTCAAGTGGGACAACTATAGTCCACACTTAGTGACCTGGGAGGACACATGATATGCGCCAACAATTTCCTTTTTGTTTGATAGATAGAATTATGATACTGTGATACACATTATTTTGGCACTTATATACTGTGAAACATCGAGACGAAGTTTAGACCAATAGGAGGTGTATGTAACATCCCTCTATTGCTCGCCCTAAACGAACTTATTCTTTCATAACACTTGCTCACAAGTGATCCAGATTATTATACTATCAAACATTTGATCATGATTATGAGGCACTGTGAATTGATGATAGGTTATTATGCTACATTGACATAGACAGGTTCTATTGACTCGATTTTCCTAAGTGTGCAGGATTTTGGACCTCGAAGATGCAGAGGCATCGATGGAAACCCTTGGACTCCAGATCAAGTCAGGGAGTGAACCATTGGGGTTTGATTGTTTTATTTGTGATATTAGCACATATGATTAGATGATATGATATGGATATATTTCTGACATGATTCATTGATGATGTAGGTTGATGATAGCTTGCTGACCAGACTCACATGTGGAGTAGAGGGGTCATGCACGACTACCAGAGATGTTGAGGGAGAGGTGTGGAAAACAGTCCTACCACAACCTCCTAGCACTCCCACCGTGGCTCAAACTATAGGTTAACATTTACCTAGTTCGAGGGGACCCACGATGTCGTGAGGGCAGACTGTGACAGTCGCTCATGAGGATTCTAAGGGGTGCGCAATAAGACAAGGAGTGTATTCCTTAGAGGCCCTTAGTCTCCCACAACTTCACCTCGTGGAGTATTGACTCTAGGGTCTTTTTATGTCTACCAATTCAGTCAAGAGGTGAGTGGCACCCTTAGAGCATGTGGTGTGTCCTAAAGGGCACGTCACGTAAGGGAAACATATGAGGTGAGTGGCACCCTTGGAGCACCTGGTGCGTCCTGAAGGGCACATTGCATTGTTAATGATAAATAAATGAACCCAGATGACCTTAGGACTAATAACGTGATAAGAAATTTTTAAAATAATTTCCCTAATAAATTGTCGCCTAGCACGAAAATTAAGGTCTAGGTCTAATCTTTGCCGGTGGTAAAATTTTACCTTTTTATAAAAATAAAATATGAGAAATAAACATTATAAAAATAAAATAAAATAAATAATATGGGTAATCTTCATTAACCTTGTGACAAGAAGGGGGGTAAGCGATTAAAGTGTTGTATAAAAATATTTTGGGATAAAAACTTAAAAAGGGGAATGATTATTTTATTTTTATGCTAATTAAAAATTTAATTCATTAAAAAAGGGGGGAAGAAGGGTAAGTTTCTGCACATGCCTTTTTGAATTTAATTAAAAAGGGAAAAAGGGGAAATATAAAATAATTAGGAAACCAGGAAAAACAGAAACCTTAAAAGAAAGGGGAAACACTAGGAAAAAACAGTTAGTTCAACTTAGTAAGGTATCTACCATTTAAGAACCTTCTATTTTAAACTGAACTAGCAAATTAATAATGGGAAAAGTCATTAAAACCTGTAAGGGAATTTGGGGACACCTAGGAGCGATTCTAGGAGTGACTCTAGGTGGGTGAGGGAAATAAGGGTAATTAATTA
>JASDQU010243360.1:66842-77520 GCA_032191745.1 Picea mariana | reverse complement strand
GAATGTGGGGAGCCACATTTCCAGTGCGACGACCCAATGAAGAGGACTACAGCTTCTCGATCAGTCAGACCCACTACCATGGGAGATTTGGGAAAGTTCCATCAGATTCATGTAGCGGTGAATAACCGCCAGGCAGAGCACCAGTCAACTGCGCTCGAGAAGTTTGGTACCATCGCTGACCCAACCTTTAGTATTTGATAGATCTCGGCACTATCGAGAGTTTCATTTCTAGTGTAGCGCTAAAAAGGATTAAGTTAAAGGCAGTCGAACAGGATGAGTTTAGCTTTGTAGAGATGGCTTCGGGAGCCAAACAACGGGTTGGAGGAAAGGTTACGAGTTGTACCTTAACCTAGGAGAGTTTTTCACCATGGAAAACCTATACGTCATGATCTTAGGATCTTATGATGTCGTGATTGGTATGGGCTAGTTGGTATCGCATGAGGCGATACTCAACTGTAAGACCAAATGGTTGATCTTGGTTGATGATGAGGGACAAAGACGAGTGATTATAGGTTGGAACCAGGGAGTTTCCCTGAGGTTCATCTCTTCCTTGCAACTATGGAAGAGCATGCACAAAGGGTGTAAGATTTATGCGATCCTTGTGTTAAATGAGAAGGGAGTAGTGGAAGGTATAGAACACCTTTCAGTGATTAGAGAGTTTGGAGGTGTCTTTATGGAGGAGTTACTTGGGATGTCATCGGAGAGGGAATTGGAGTTTACTATAGACCTAAAACCAGGGACTGAACCAATAGCTAGGATGCATTATCATATGTCAACCTCAGAGTTACAGGAGTTGAGAATGCAACTGAAAGAATTGTTGGACTTGGGACTGGTACGTCCAAGTATGTCACCGTGGGGTGTGCCTTTTATTTTTCATATGAAAGAAGGATGGGTCATGGAGGCTCTGCATTGACTACCATCAATTAAACAAGGCAACGATCAAGAATCAATATCTATTGCGAAGGATAGATGATCTGTTTGATGATATGAAGGGTGAAACAACATTCTCAAAGATTGATTTGCGATTAGGGTAGCACCAGTTATGGATCAAGAAGGATGATGTCCATAAGATCGCCTTTAATATGAGGTTTGGACATTACGAATTTACTATTTTACCATTTGGACTGACGATCACCCCAGGGGTATTCATGAGTTTGATGACCAGGGTGTTCCGTGAGTACTTGGACAAGTTCGTCCAAGTATTCATTAACCATATTTTGATTTCCTCTTGGACAACGGAGGAGCATGATGAGGACTTTCTCTTGGTGCTACAGTGTCTACGAGATCCCAAATTGTATGGGAAGTTGTCCAAATTCTCATTTTATCAATTGAAGATTCACTACTTAGGGCATGTCATCTCTGGCGAAGGTATCGCCGTGAATCCAGCAAAGGTCGAGGCTATTATGGAATGGCCTATGCCGACGAACGTCCCAGAAATATGTAGCTTTATGGGTCTAGTAGGATACTATTGACGGTTTGTCAAGGGATTTCTGAAGATAGAAAATCCGATCAAGGAAATGCAGAAGAAGAACAAGAAGTTTGTTTGGACCGAGAAATGCATGGTATCATTTCAGAAGATCAAGGATTTGTTGACAACAACACTGATACTAAAGGTCACTGAAATGGACGTGGACTTCTTGGTGTGCACTGATGCATCCAAGGAAGGCTTAGGCAGAGTCTTGATGCAAGACAGATGATTGATCGCTTACATCTTGAGGAAACTAAGAAGACATGAGGAGAACTATGCGTCGCATGATTTGGATTTGTTAGCCATCGTATATGCCTCGAAGGTTTGGAGACACTACCTTGTTGGATGAAAATTGAACTAAAAAATGACCATTGTGGACTACAACACATCTTTAAGCAAAGTGACTTGAACATGCGACAACGAAATTGGTCAAAATTACTTAGAAAGTACGACTTTGAGATTACTTACATAAAAGGAATAGTGAACCAAGTTGCACATGCATTGAGTCAGAGACCACACATCTTTTCGGTGTTGCCTCTTCAGACGAATCTACGTGAAAAGATTCTAAATTTACAACATGACGATGAATCGTACAAAGAGGTTGAGGGTTTTATCGAACAAAACACAATGATGGTACCAATATTTGAAGGATTTATGTTTTATGATGATGGATTACTGAGGTTTAACAATCGGATTTGCGTACCACTAAACGACAAGTTGAGGAGCTTGATCCTAAGCGAGGCTCATAGAGCAGTATACATGGCTCACCTTAGAGTCACGAAGATGAGGTCGTGCCTTAAACCCTTCTTCTTCTAGAAGGGAATGAAGGCATACATAATAAACTATGTGGCCAGATGTCTAGAATGTTAGAAGGTAAAGCCTGAACATAGACACCTGACAGGATTACTACAGCCACACGGTATTTCAAAATCGAAATGGGAGGTTATTTCGATGGATTTTATTGTTGGATTTCCACTGACGACAAAGAGACATGAATCAATTTTTGTAGTAGTAGAGACTCTGATGAAGAGTGATCACCTTCTTCGTGTGCATAAGAGGTATTAGGAACCTGACATAGCTAGAGTTTTTAGCAGTGAGAATGTGAGGCTATGTGGCATGACTAAGAGGATTATATCTGATCAAGGATAGGTGTTTACTGGAGGATTTTGGACTAGTTTCCAAGAGGCCCTGGGAACCCAACTTAACTTAGTACTGTGTATCACCCGAAGACTGATGGGTAGACCAAACAAATGAACGAGACCTTGGAAGACATGTTGCGCATGTATGTGATGGACCAACATAAGCATTGAAAGTAATTCTTGCCACTGATAGATATAGATTATAACAACAATTACCAAAGCACAATTAAGATTGAACCTTTTGAGTTTCCTTATAGGTGACCATGTCAGACGCGCTTTAGCTGGGATCGTCTTGAGGACAGGGTCCTGGTGGGACCAGAAGCAATCCAAGAAATGAAATATTAAACTCAAACTATAAGACAAAGGATCAAGGAAGCATAGGATTGACAGAAGAGTTATGTCGATGTGGATCGTGTCAACCATAATTACGTTTTGGTGATCGATTATTCTTGCGGATGAAACTGCATACGAGTTCGATAAAGTTGTAAAAAGGGGCTAAATTGTCTCCTAGGTTCGTGGTAACCTACAATTTTGTGGAAAGGAGAGGCTCATGGCCTATTGAATAGCCTTTCTTGATTCTTGAGGCGTTTTGTACGATGTATTTCACGTCTCGTTTTGAGACATTTTGATTAGTGATCCTACACGTGTTTTGACTTGAGCACTTGGCGGGTGTCGGATGAGGGGGCGCTCATGTTTGAGCTGATCCACATATTGGATCATCGCATTCGATAGCTATGGCTTCGATCCATAGAGTAGGTCAAGGTCCATTGGGACAACTATAGTCCACACTCGGTGACCTGGGAGGACACATATGATATGCGCCAACAGATTCATTTTTGTTTGATAGATAGACTTATGATACTGTGATACACATTATTTTGGCATTTATATACTGTGAAACTTCAGGATGAAGTTTAGACCAAGAGGGGGTGCATGTAACATCCCTCTCTTGCTCACCCTGAACGAACTTATTCTTTTAGAAAACTTGCTCACAAGTGATCCATATTATTATACTATTAAACATTTGATCACGATTATGAGGCGTCATGAATTGATGACAAGTTATTATGCTACATTGACATAGACAGGTGCTATTGACTCGATTTCCCTGAGTGTGCAGGATTTTGGACCTCGAGGATGCAGAGGCATCGATGGAAACCCTTGGACTCCAGATCGAGTCAGGGAGTGAACTATTGGGGTTTGATTTTTTTATTTGTGATATTAGTGCATCTGATTAGATGATATGATATGGATATATTTATTACATGATTCATTGATGATGCAGGTTGACAATAGCTTGTCGAGCATACTCACATGTGGAGTAGAGGGGTCACACAAAACTACCAGAGATGTTGAGGGAGAGGTGTGGACAATATCCATGCCACATCCTACTAGCACTCCCGCCGTGGATCTAACTGTAGGTTAACGTTTACGTAGTTCGAGAGGACCCACGATGTCATGAGGGCAGACTGTGACAGTCTCTCACAATGATTCTAAGGGGCGCGCAATAAGGTAGGGGCCTTATTTCTTAGAGGCCCTTAGTCTCCCACAAATTCACCTAGTGGAGTATTGACTCCAGGGGTTTTTGATGTCTACCAAGTCCGCCAAGAGGCGAGTGGCACCCTTGGAGCACGTGGTGCATCCTGAAGAGCACATTGCACAAGGGAAACAGATGAGGCGAGTGACACCCTTGGAGCACATGGTGCACCCTGAAGGGCACATCATGCAAGGGAAACAGATGAGGCGAATGGCACCCTTGGAGCACCTGTGAGTCCTGAAGGGCACATCGCATTGTTAATGATAAATGAATGAACCCATATGGCCTTAGGACTAATAACGTGATAATAAATTTTTAAAATAATTTCCCTAATAAAATGTCGCCTAGCACGAAAATTAAGGTCCAGGTCTAATCTTTGCCGGTGGTAAAAGTTTACCTTTTTATAAAAAAAAATAATAAAAGTAAAGATTATAAAAATAAAATAAAATAAATAATACGGGTAATCTTCATTAACCTTGTGACAAGAAGGGGGGTAAGAAATTAAAGTGTTTTATAAAAATATTTTGGGATAAAAACTTAAAAAGAGGAATGATTATTTTATTTTTATGCTAATTAAACATTTAATTCATTAAAAAAAAGGGGAAGAAGGATAAGTTTCTACACATGCCTTTTTGAATTTAATTAAAAAGGGAAAAAAGGGGAAATCTAAAATAATTAAGAAACTAGGAAAAACGGAAACCTTAAAACAAAGGGGAAACACTAGGAAAAAACAGTTAGTCCAACTTAGTAACGTATCTACCATTTAAGAACATTCTATTTTAACCTGAACTAGCAAATTAATAATGGGGAAAGTCATTAAAACCTTTAAGGTAATTTGGGGACACCTAGGAGCGATTGTAGGAGTGACTCTAGGTGGGTGAGGGAAATAAGGGTAATTAATTAATTAAAGAATTTAATTTATGGAGGAATGAAGGGAATAAGTGACACTTGTACGGGGAGGATTTTTAGGAATTAATTTATTAAACATTAATTTAAATGGGATTTTGGGAAGGTAAAGGAGTTTGAAACTCTATATAATGGAGGGAGGAGAAGGAGGAAATATCTCTTTTGTTTGCATAACGTTACGCTGAAAAAATCTATACTTGACTAACTTAGCTTCTGGCAGTTGGGATACCCATCTCGGTGAGGAGTGGTAGCCTTGCCTTAGGAGGCAAGCTGGGAGCTAGCTGAATCTATGGATAGTGTGTGTGGCCTCTTTACAGCTCAGGGGGCAAAGGGGGAAGAATATTACCCATGGCATTGGTAGGGAGGTAATGGTGAAGTCTCATCGGTCGGCAAGCGGGAGTTGCATGGAGTGCGCGGGACATCAACTTATAGCGGGCGATCAAGAAATGGTATGCTTTCTTCATTTTTTACATGGTAGATTGTAGTATGATTTATGCCTTGGATCAACAAGTTTATTTGGGTAAGGAAATTGATTGCCTTAGCATTCTAGTTGGTGACTGAATCTTTCCATAGCCTTCAGCTCGATGAGTGACTAATTCCCATGGCCTTCGATTCCCGGCATGTCTTGACCGCCCTCTGGTGTATTGAATTGTGAAGATTGTGGTTTTTGTACTTTCGTCCCTAGCTCATCAGTCCTCACCTCAGCAGTCGGCTAGGAGCCTGATCTATGGTCATCGCTTCGACGTTAATAGACCTATGGATCTCAACGCCCTTCTATTCTGTGTGTGGATGATGATCAAAGGATGTTCCTGTGAGCCGTCTACCTTCATTGTTGTCCTTGGTTGATTGCTTGACTTGTGATTTCTAGCCAATACCTCTCCATATAGATGATCTTACGTCTTTGTTGATTTTTCTCTGTGCCTTGATTGATATAATCCCTGTGATCTTTCAATGACTTTTCCCAATAGATCCTTTCCGTTCTCTTACGGTCGTTCGCATTTGTACTGATATTCTGGCAATAGAAAAATGAGTTGATTCATGTCTGCATTTTTGTATTGGTATTTTCGCAATGGAAAACGAGTTGATTCATGTCTGCATTTTTGTATAGGTATTCTAGCAATGGAAAAACAAGTTGATTCATGTCTGCATTTTTGTATTGGTATTCTGGCAATGGAAAACGAGTTGATTCATGTCTACATTTTTGTATTTGTATTCTGGCAATGGAAAAATGATTTGATTCATGTTTGCATTTTTGTATTGGTACTATGGAAATGGAAAATGAGTTGTTTCATGTCTGCATTTTTGTATTGGTATTCTGGCAATGGAAAAACAATTAAATTCTCTGTCTACGTTTTACATTTGGTATCCTAGTAAGAAATACAAAAATGTTTTTTTTTTCCTGTACGTGTTGGCATTGCCATCCTGGAAGTGAAAGTGGGAAACCTCAGTTTATTCATCCCTCTCTGGTTTGCATCTCATGTTTACCTTTGGAGAAAATTTCCCCTTGAAGAAGACTGTGTCTTGCACTTAAGAATTTCTGTTTTGATTACCTTTTTTTCCTAGCAATTTCTCCCATCTCAAGTTTGCATTTCATTTTTACTTTTGGGACGAATTTCCCCTTGAAGAAGACTATTTTTTCCAAAAAACATTTACTGCTAATTGATGCCTTGTTTTTTGGTGATTTGACAATTAAATGTGACTGTGTTTACTACCTTAAAGACTTTGAATTTCCCTTAAAAGGGTAGCCTGCATTTTGTCGATATGTAGCACAATGATTTTCCATTTAAAAACTTGACTGAGTTGCTATAATTACCCACGATATTTTCCTTTAGAATGTTGTCGGAACTTGTTGTAATTACCCATGATTTTTTCCTTTAAAATCTTGCCGGAGCTTTCTATAATTACCCACGATTTTTGCCTTTGGAGTATTGTCGAAGATTGCTATAATTACCCACAATTTTTTCCTTTAGAATGTGGACTGAGCTTTCTAGAATGACCATGAATTTACTAGAACAATTGCTAAAGTTAATTGCCTTGTTAATTGAAATGTTAAATGCTATATTATTTGCCTTATTAATTGTGGGAACAATTGCTACAACACTGTGAATGGTCAGCAGATTCCTACTTATTGATTTAATGCCACAGCGAGTTAAATGGTTAATAGTTATGTAGATCGCCTTGTTATTGCACTATTAATTGTTATGTAGTGTCTATGTTAATTTCCTTGTTAAATTTCTACAACGATGTTAATAGTTACCAGTTTCCTTCTCAATGATAGTAGACAACTAGCATTGTTAGTTCAGTCAATATAGCTAGACTACATGTTGAGATTTAGTTGTTCGTAAGTGCTATATGGGTAGCATTCTACATTAATCTTGTTAATATTGTTGTTTAAGTTAATGGCTAGTTGGATGGATATTTTGGATTATTATAGAATTGTCCATTTAGGTTGTAATAATGACTAAAATTAGATTGGGGAGTAAAGTCTAGATTGCCAATTTGAGACCTGCTTACAATTGAGGTTAGAATGTATCTATAATTATAGTTCTAGTATTGATTACTTAGACTTGCTAGATTGATTTTATTAACGTTAATTTAGTGGGTGCATTAATGACTAATTGTATTTTAGATGTGCCCCCTTAGAATGGTAACACTTGTTAAAATAGATTGTAATCATTAACCAATTTAGACTGGGTGATTGGTTGTGTCGTGAATGAATTCGTGTCTTGGCTCATGTCTTCCCTGGTAGTCTTCTTCTTGTGTCTCGTTGACCTTTTGTGTGGGGTGTGGGTATAGTCTCCCTGTCAGTATTCGGTTCCTAGTGTGTCAACGTTTTCTAGAGTCCTTGGTCCACATAGGATGTGTTGCGCCAAGGTTATTGACACGTCTATCACCTGGGGATGGCATGATTCTTGATGAGGGGATCATGGCGTGCCCAATTTGGATAGCGGCGAATGATAACTTGGTCGGAGTCAGTGCCTTCCGTATGTGTTTTGTCGAGCATTGTAAGATTGTTTTTGTGCATGGGTTGAATGCCTTCATGAGTTTGGTTCATGCGCCTTGAGGTTCTAGTCTTTGTTCGTCAATGTCATTGTATCGGGAGGTACATGTTGTCCCTTGGCTTGTAGGCATGGTCCTATTGTGTCGGGCGGGTAGTTGTTTCTCCTTGTCTTAACGCATGTTTCACCCCATTTATCCTGTGCTAGTGCGTTGAGTCATAGTTTCCTATTGCCTAGACTGCATGCTTACATTCATCGTCAGTGGTGAGATAACCTGTTGTCATCATTGCCTTCTTGCCCGAAGCACAAAAAGAATAAAAAAAAATAAATTGTACCTATGCATCGCTTGTAGCTGTAACGAAAGGGACATCTTCTACGGTATCAGAGCGGGTTCAACCCTATGACTGTGGATCACCTTTCTTTCCACTGCAATAAACCTTTGAGTATCAACCTAGCGTTGCTTAAAACTTTAACAAGTTCTTTCAGTGATCTCGTTTAGAGGACCCTCCAAGGTTTACAACATGGTGTCGTGGAAGGAAGTGCGATGCCTGTAGAGGTTTCCACACCCTTGGAGTCGAACTCCCAAGGGGAGGGGAAAGTCCTTGGGATGGATTCTCTTGTTGTAAGGGATGACGATGGTCTGACAAGGCTCTTCTAGGTAATGTGAAAGGGCCTTGATTCACCATTGGTACTGAGAGGAGGCCAGGGCACCTGTACCACTGAGGGTCCACAATGCACTCTAGCTAGTACCATTATCATCCACCGAGAACATGAGAGATTTGAGTTCTTGAGTCCATGAGTGTGGCAGATGGCTGTGCCATTGAGGCATGGTTGTAGGGCAAGGCTTTGTGCTTCACGCTTCATGATTATGACATCCAGCCTGAAGGTCCACAGGGTGGTCTTTCAACTGAATGGGGGCACTCTTCTATGGTGGAAGATGCTCCTACCACATTTGAACATGATCCTCGATGATGTGTCATGGGAACTATTCGAGGAACGGTTCCAGGAGAGGTTTCTTCTAAGGAATTCGTTGAGCGTCCACTCTGTTAGCACTCTGTAATTTGCCCAAGGCTGTAAGGTAGTCACAGAGGCAACATCAAAACCACTTCGAGTATTGGGTCTATCCCTCCAAGACTGAGAGAGGGATCTCTCTGTCTGATATAGCTTTGTTTTAATAGGTATTAGGCTAGTTATGCAAGTGTGGGGTTGGGGTTTTTAAATGGTTTTTTTGGAACAGCAAGGAGGGCCATTGGGCAAATGGGGTCTGCGCTTAAAAATGTGATTCACTCTCAGATCTTAGACATAACTCTTAAACAGGGCAAGGTAGTGGAAGTGTTGGATCGAATTAAGTTTTGATGGTGTCGATTTTAGGAAGAAATAGGGGAGGAAAAAGCGAGCAAATGACCAATTAAGAATTCATAAACTAAGCTTTTTAGAGGAGAAATATAAAGATTATCACAAGATCAGATGCAGAGTATTTCACAATAAATTCTGCTCTATTACTATCTTCTGATAATGAGAAATTGAAAACAAAGGAATTGATAATAGGAAAACAATCAACAGAGAAGGGAAACGCCACCAACACCTCTGCACAAGAAATCCTGTAAACAACATGTCTATTACTGATCATTCATCTAAAGAGTACAGAAAGAATTCTCTGGCCGAACACAGCCCAAAGTCCAGCAAGGAACCTCACAGGTCAAACCCTTTTACATTAAAATCCTCTAAATAAATAGGATAGACCATCCCAATAAGTTTCGGAAGTCGGTTTAACCGCCTCGGCCAAAAATAGCCACCACTCCCACAAAATTTGGAGATGTCTGCCATGAAAGACAGACCGATTTTCTGCGAAAAAGGGGTCTGAACAGACATGTTTTTCTCTTGAAAGATGACACCTGGGAGAAAACAGAAAGATTTTATTGTATATGCGCATGTTATGGACAAAAAAATCCTTTTGTTTCTCCAAATTCATCCCCAGCTAGCCGTAACAGCTCCTGCAAGATCGGGACTGTAACAGATAAACTGAAAATGCGAAAAAAGAGGCTGAAAGACAGCTTCGATTCTCTCTTCTCGTAGCTCCGTTGCAAAAACTGAGAGAGGTTTTTGTTTTTCATCATGTTTTGAGAAACAACCTCTCTCGTATTTTTAAAATCTATTTTCGTTTTCCCAAAAACTTCGTCGGACGAACACATGTTGAAACAGACAAAAATGACAAAAATATGAAAAAAGCGGTTTTGTTCGGTGAAGGCAGTATTCCGGACCCCCCCCGAGGTGGGAAGCGGTTTTTTTTTTTTGGGGGGGGGTCCAATGGAATAGAATCATGCCACGTGGAGGGGGGGGGTGGTTTTGAAAAACCATTATTCCGGACTCCCCCCTCTCGTTAAAGTCTGGATGGTGAAGGGGGGTCCAGAATTTTTATGGGTCGTTTGATTAATTTTACAATGTTTGATGTGAGTTTGGATGGGGGCGGGATGTGTGAAGGTGTGAGTGGAGTGTGACATGAGTAGGAGTGGGGTATGAGGGTGGGGTAGACTTAGGGTAGTTTAGGTTTGGGTTATTATATTTTTATGTTGTTCTTTTATGTTTTTCCTTTTTTTTTTATTATGTTTTATTACATGTTTTGTTTGGT
>JASDQU010243359.1:155054-166274 GCA_032191745.1 Picea mariana | reverse complement strand
AATTTCCATGCCCAAAATGAAATTTGAAGCACCAATATCCTTCATGTCAAATTTAGAGGACAACTGAGTTTTCACATCCTGGATAATCTCCTTGTTATTTCCTATCAGCAACATGTCATCCACATATAAGACCAAATAAATCAAATGATCACCAATTAATTTAAAATACACACAGTGATCTTCTTTTCTTCTTGTGAAGCCAAGTACCAACATATAAGTATCAAATTTTTGATACCACATTCTTGGTGATTGTTTTGAACCATACAGGGACTTTTTCAGCTTGCATACTAGCTCCTTCTTTCCCTTCACAACATAACCTTCTGGTTGCTTCATATAGATTTATTCTTACATATCCCCATGTAGGAATGTTGTCTTCACATCCATTTTTTCTATTTCAAAATCAAATGAAACAACAACAGATAACAAAAATCTTATGGAGGTTAACTTGGAAACAGGAGAAAAAATCTCACCAAAATCAATTCCCTCAACCTAGTTATAACCCTTTCCTACTAACCGACCGAGCTTTGTATTCCTCCACTTTTCCTTCTACATTCAACTTTTTTTTAAATACCCATTTGATTCCAATGGGATTTCTTCTAGTTGGCAACTTCACTAGATCCCAAGCCTCATTCTTATCCAAAGATGTCATTTCTTCGTCCATGGCCCTTTTCCAGATATTTCCATCCTCTGAATCCACTACCTCCCTGACAGTTCTAGGATCATCATCAGTAATAGACAAAGAAAAATTTGAACAAAAATAAGATGGACTATACCTTTCCGGTAGCCTTATTTCTCGATCTGATCTCCTCAATACTGGAGTATGAGGATCTTCTTCTTCTGATTCATGTTTTTCTATAGACTTTGATTCATCATCCTTTAAATCAAACTCTATCTTCTTTGGTTCTTCCTTACTTGGTAGGGATTCTTGTTTAACAACATCCTTCATTTCTCTAAATACCACATCTTGGCTATACACTACCTTCTTAGTTTCTGGGTTCTAAAGCTTATAAGCTTTGAGACCATATGTATATCCAATAAATATCCACTTTTCAACCTTCTTAACTAGCTTACTACTATTTTCCTTTGGAACATGAACATATGCATCATAGCTAAAAACCTTTAGATGTGTGAGAGAAGGTTCCTTACTAGTCCATACCTATTGTGGATTCTTGTCATCCAACACTGATGAGGGTGATCTGTTGACCAGGTAACATGCAGTACCCATTGCCTCTGCCCAGAATTCTTTCCCTAACCTGGCACCACTGATCATGCACCTTGATTTTTCCATCAACGTCCTTTTCATCATTTTTGCAACTCCATTCTGATGAGGTGTATATGGAGTAGTCTTCTTCCTTTCTATACCGCACTTCTTACAGAATTCTTCAAATTCATTTCTGCAAAACTCTCCACCATTATCTGTCCTCAACACCTTAATTCTTTTCTCTGTTTGATTCTCAACAAGAGCCTTAAACTCTTTAAACCTATCAAAGACTTAAGATTTCTTCCTGAGGAAATATATCTAAGTCTTCCTCGAGAAGTCATCTATAAATGAGACATAGTACACAGATTTTCCCAATGATGGGACCGACACAGGTCCAAAAACATCACTGTGAACTAGCTATAAAATTCCTTCTTCCCTCGTTGCACCAGAGGGGAATCTTACCCGATTTTTTTTCCCATATAGACAATGTTCATAGAAATAAAAATCCAGAGAGCAGATAGACATACCTTCAACCATACCTTTAACATGTAGTAATCGAAGACCCTTCTCTCTGATATGCCTTAGTCTTTGATGCCACATCATAACCTTTTCTCTAGATACTGTAGGAGTTCTTTCTTCTTCAACTCCAATATCAGGAACAATGGAACTATTACACCCATCACTAATAGTGCTTCCTTGCAGCTTATACAGAGTTCCAAACCGAACTCCCCTCAGCAACACCATTTCTCTTTGAACCATCCTACAGGTTTCCTTTTCAAATATTGTTTTTACCCCTGGATAGTCCATTTTGCTTACAAAAATCAAATTTTTGGCCAAACCTTGGATGTGAAGAACACCAGGCGGTGTTCTAATCCTTCCATCTATGAGACTAAACTTGACTCTTCCTCTTCCTATGATTCTGGTTGTTGAATCATTACCTAAGAAAATATTACCTCCATCATACCTTTCATATTCGTAGAACCATTCCCTATGGGGAGTCATATGAAAGGATGCACTAGAGTCAACCAACCATTCCTCATGATCTACATGTGTGCTTGAAGAGGCCAAGTACACATCCCCTCCTTCTTCCTTGGAGGTATTTTCTTCTGTAGAAGAAGATTTTTCAGATCCCTTCTTTTTCTCAACTTTGGATCTACATTGCTTCTTGTAGTTCCCTTCTTTTCCACATCTCCAACATACCCTTACAAAATTTTCGAGAGATTTATATCTACCCTTAGACTTAGATCTCCCACTTGAGAAATTAGGTCTATTTCTTTCTTGGGAATTTCCTCTTGCAAATAATGCATCTGTGCTATGTCCTTCCATATTCTTCCATCTCATCTCCTTTAACAACAAGGATGAGACCACTTATTCAAACTTCAAGTAATTTGTATTACTACCTATAGACACCACCAAACTATCCCATGAGTCTCGTAAAGAACACAAAAAACTGATACATTTATCTTCATCTGAAATTTTAATCTCAACAAATACTAACTGATTTACCACAATATTGAATGCATTCAAATGCTCTGCCACCGAGTCTCCATATCTCATCCTCAGGTTATACAACTTCTTTCTCAAGAATAGTTTATTTACCAGGGACTTAGACTAATACAACTTCCCCAACTTTTCCCATAAATCCTTGGTTGTAGCTTCCTTTGACACATTCAGTAATACTGAATCAAAGAGACACAGTTGGATTGTGCTCTTTGCCTTCCGATCCAAATTTTTCCAGTCATCTGCAGAAGTTCCTGTAGGTGCGGTAAATAGATCTACCGTGATCCACTGATCTCTGTCCACCAACAAATATTCCATATTGAGCTTCCACAGCTCAAAAATTTTCCCATTAAACTTCTCGATCTCCATCTTCAAAATTCTTTCCATTTCTTTTCACCTGAAAAATAAATACCGCATATCTCCCACTGTAACAAGGCTTATCACAGTCCTGAGCCAAACCCTTGACCACAAAGGCATCCCCCTAAAGCCAATAAATCTCTGATACCAAATGTAGATTTTAACCTTGTACAATATCTACTGCAAACAGATATTCAGTACAGGAACATGAAATATACAATGGAAAATACAAACATTACACAAAGATTTTTCCCCTAGAAACCCAAACCGGGAAAACCAACATATTCTATATTATTCATCATGTTACAATGTTTACAATTCAAAATACATATAGGAGCTAGCGGCATCCAAAACCCTAACCCAATGACCTGGATTAGTCCAAAACCCTAATTCCTTAATCAGAAATAGAAAACCATCGGCAAAGAAACGATGTNCTCAACCCTATATTTGACGTTAAATTAGACATCATTTTATTCTGAAAGTGGCTACCATGGTAAGTGACAATCTCCTTTGGGATGCCGAACCTTGCTATTATCTGATTAAACAAGAAGATAATTGTTGTCTCTCCATCATCCTTTAATGTTGGCATATCCTCGACCCACTTGGTAAAGTAGTATAGGCTATGATGATATAACCGTGCCCCTTGGATGAGGGGGGGTGGAATGTAGTATAATCAATCCCCCACTTGGTGAAGGGGCCAACTATGATGACAGGAAACATGGGAGCAGGATGTGCCCTCATCTTTCGTGAGAAGATCTGACATGGGTGGCACTTCTTGACCGATTCAACGCAATCTTTGATTAATGTCAATCAATAGTAACTAGCTCGTAGAATCTTTTGGGTTGTTGCCAACCCAGACAAATGACCACCACATGCTCCAGTGTGTCATTCATTAAGCACGAGTTCCACTTCTTCATGGGTGAGACATCGACGAAGGATGCAATCTATACCTCGACGATACAAAGTGTTTTCGAGAATAAGATAGTTTTGGAGGAATCGGAGGAACCACAGTATTGTTAATCGGAGGTCGACGTTTCGAGTCCATATCAGGACCCATCATCAGGACAACTAAGCCTGGGTAAAGGATAAACCAAAGAGCAGAGATAAATAGTAAACTTACAAGGGAGAAACTACAGTCTTGAAGTCGACTTCTAAAATTTTTTATTACTAAAAAGATTAGGGTTACCTTTTTGTATTAAATTATTAATTAATTTGTAATTTTTATTAATTTCAATCTATTATTTATAAAGTTTTATTAAGGTAAATTATAGACTAAGATATTATTATCAGAGGTTTCTTCATTTTTTCAAGTTTATTAATGAAATCTTGTTGTGTATGTTATTAGTAATATTAAATTGTATTAAGGTAATGTAATTTTTAGAATCAATTTTTAATGATGTAATGTTTAGAGTTAATTTAAAATTTTTATTTTCAATTATTTTATTTTAGAGTAAAATTAAAGTAGGAAAAAAGGTTCTAAGGGAGAAAGGTTGTTAATATTGAAACTAAGGTTTTAGGTTATAGGTTTTTTAATAATGAGAAAAAGTTTCTAGTTGAGAAAGAGGGGCCTAGGTTCTTAGGGTTTTAAAGGGAAATTACCTGGTACGTCTATCTTGGATCAGAGAAACCCAGTTTTCACTGATTTCTAGGCCATTATCTCTGTTTAAGTTGTTAGGGTGTTTAAGGATTTCGATGGCTTCTTTGATTTTGCGTTTGAAGAAGTGATCTTCCTTGGCTAAAATTTTTGTTTCTTCTAGACGTATGTGGTGTTTGGAAGAATAGGAGTGTTCAACTAAAGCCGAGGTGCGTGTACGTTCATTTTTTATATCTTCTCCATGTTCTTTAATTCTGATCTGAAAGGAACGACCAGTTTCTCCTATGTAGCATTTACCACAAGAGCAATAAATTTTGTAAACGCCTTTACATTTCCTATGGTCGGGTTCATCTTTAATAGATTTCATTTTTTGTTTGATGGTTTCTGATGGTTTAAAGGAGGTCTTAATCTCTTTCTTTTTTAGAACATTAGCAAGCTTATCAGTTATTCCTTGGATATAAGGGAAGTAGGCTATAGTACCAAGGGGTTGGTTGTTAGGTGGTTTAGGTCCATTACTTTCTCTATCTAGGGATTTGTTAATCATCATCTTAATGGCTTTGTCCTTGTATCCTATGCTCTTAAAAACCCTATAGAGGTGATCTTTTTCTTTCACTAGATTCACGCCATCGGAAATTCTTGCACAATAGCCTACCTCCCTTATATCCAAGGAAGAAACCTCTTATAATAATATCTTAGTCTATAATTTACCTTAATAAAACTTTATAAATAATAGATTGAAATTAATAAAAATTACAAATTAATTAATAATTTAATACAAAAAGTAAACCCTAATCTTTTTAATAATAAAAAAATTTAGAAGCTGACTTCAAGACTGTCGTTTCTCCCTCGTAAGTTTACTATTTATCTCTGCTTTTTGGTTTATACTTTACCCAGGATTAGTTGTCCTGATGATGGGTCTTGATATGGACTCGAAATTTCGACCTCCGATTAACAATACTATGGTTCCTCTGATTCCTCCAAACCTTTCTTCCCACAGAAATCTTAATGATCAGAATAAGATAGTTTTTTGCCTGATGGTGTATACGTCGATGCTCATCACAAGAAGCAGATGCGAGACACTTCAAAGTATGGATATAGACTAGTATATCTCCATACCAGGGGTCCAAAGATGCGATCAAAAATGTATCTCCTTTAATAGGCGACTCTTCGGGTATAACATCACCTAACTTGACCGGAAGTTCTGAGATGAGTTTCGCAAAGACCAGCGACTTTTTGGATTTTTCCAAAACAAAATCGAAGTCACATTCTTGGAGGATAACTATCCATCTACTAATATTTTTTCCGATCATGGATCATGTCAACACATATTGGAATGGATTCACAATGGCAATGACGTTGGTCTTGCAAAACAAGATATAGTGACGGAACCGTTGGACAGCGTGGACTGTTGCCAACGCTAGTTTCTCAACATGGGAGTAGTTGAGTTCTGGTCCAAACAGGCCTCGAATCAGGTAGTAAATCACGTTCTCTTCAAGAAAATCATCCTCTTGAAACAATACCATGTCAATGGTCGACTCTGCAGTGGCCAAGTACAATAAGAAATATTTATTATATTTGGGTGGCCGAAGTAGGGGGCAGAAGTGAGGGTGTGTTTCAATGCTTCGAAAGAGCGTTGAGCGGCTTCATCCTAATGGAAAGGAACTTCCTTCTTTAGTAAACGCTTAAACCCTTTTGTGATCTCGGCATAGTTTGCGATGAAATGCCATAAAAAGTTTTCTTTTCCTTTTAAACTCTGAAGCTGAGGCACTGTGAAATATGAGGGAGGCAACTAAACTATCACCTCAACCTTTAGAGGATCGAACATGATCCCTGTTTTAGAAACTATGAAACCTAGCAGATGACTTGACGTCATGCAAAAATGGAATTTGTTTGGATTCAAGCAAATTCAGTAGTAGCAAGATCGCTCAAAGATAAGTTGAAGGTATGTGGGATTATCATATCTCTTACGAGATCGTGATGCTAAATCATCGAGATAAGCCTCGACTAGGTGTTTGAGATCATGGAAAGCAAAAAACATGGGTCGCTGAAAAGTCGCTCCAACATTCTTCAGGCCAAAAGGAATCTTCCGATAAGAAAATGTACCCCATGGACAGATAAAAGTTATTTTATGCTGGTCCTCGGGTTTGATTTGTATCTGATTATATCCCAAGAAACCATCCATGAAAGAAAATACCTCACAGCATGTGCATTCATCGACAATCTGGTCAATAAATGGGGTGGGGAAATTATCCTTTGGACAGGGCTTGTTCAAATCATGTAAGTCCATACATACGCGAATCTTACCCTGCTTTTTGTTGACTGGAATGGGATTCGACACCCATTGAGTCAATTGTATGGGGTAGATGAAACCAACTTTGAGTAGTTTCTCTACTTCAGCCTTAATAGTTGCTGCTTTCTGAAGATTAATCAGACAAAGATTCTGTTGGACTGGCTTGGCATTAGGGTAAGTCATAATCTCATGTTCGATGATTCTTGGATCAATGTCTGGCATTTCCTCCTAAGACCAGGAAAAACCGTCACAGAATTCTTTAAATAAATCTGTATAGATCTGAATCTCCTCAAGGGAACAATCTGCTCTGACGAAGACATTCTCTACGATGCTAGGGGCTCTGGAGATATCAATAGGTATCATTTTAGCGATGGTTGCGATATTACCCTCGACATAAACTATGTGTGTAGTTAGAGGATTGATAGGAAAAGACCTATCTCTAGTCATAAACAACACAAATTCTCCTGCCTCTTTTCTTCCTAACTCTAGGAGGAAATATGATTTGTGATGGAGATCATCCCAGGGTCTGTCTGGACCAGTCAATGCCTCTAAAATTGCCTCGTCAGAAGGAAATACCAAGTCTAAGGAATCAATAGTGGCAAGGGAACCTTGAGCCCAGGCAGGCTTGCAAACTGGATCTAACTCTTGTGCGGGAGTCGGATCGGGGTCAGCGAAACCTTGTTGGACTATAGAGAACGCAACTTCTGTCACAGACAAAGTCATGGACATGCCATGGTGCCCTGTCCCTTCCATAATGGATGATGGGGAAGGAAGAATTCACAGATCATTAAAGTAAGTCATGCAGAATGATGACACTGAAAATATTTCAGCCTTAGGCTGGTTGGGGATAGCTGATATCATTTTGACATCGTCGAAAGGAGGTGGGTAATCAAAAGTACCCATGAGAGGTGGGCACAAGCCAATCCCCACGTTGATGACATCAGGTTGTGGATTATCAATCATCGGGACCGTGGATGCCCCTGATGAAGGGTCAGGTCTGGGGAAGGACAATTGATCAATCGTCATGATTTGACCCTCATGTGGAAACAACAAGACCCGAAAAACTGTGGAAACCATTGCATGCATGGCATATGTCCAACTCCTTCCTAACATGAGGTTGTAGTCGAGAGGCACATCTACCACTTCAAATTCAACACACATGGTCTTCCATCCCAACTGCATGAGGAAAGAAGGAATGATTCCATGTGCTCTGAAAGAATGACCATCGAAATCCGTAAGAAGAGTAGGTGAAGGAGACAGAACGAGTTGGCCTATGGCGTTACAACACGCCAATGACATCATGCATGTCGAGGCACCTTCATCAACCATCGTACGAAAACTATTTTGGGTAGACGATTTCATGGGGTGAGCCACTACTATTTGAAATGCGACATGGTATGGGAGACGAGGCTTCAAGTCAGTTGTATCAAGCGTGATAGTTCCCGGATGACATGTCTCATTGGATCCTAAGGTGGATAGCAGAGCCTTTCTCTGTGAAGGGAAACTCTGGAGGACCTCCAAAGTAGACATCACGCAAAGGGTTTGTGACAAGTCCTCCACCACAGAGTAGTTCTAGGTGGCCCTCGAGTTGGATTATGTAAAGCCTTCTTGAACACCCCTTTCGGGATGTGTGTCATTGTTTCACCCATCATTCTCTCGATATAGAGAGGAACAGACAGGTTTCTGACTTTTTTACCCTTTTAGGAAGTACTTGGCATTCCATAATCATGTTCCCTAGTATCTATGTGAGATTCACCTTTCAACATATAGACATTCGAAGTCGAGGTATTTCTAGACGACGAAGGGGGTCCCTGAATGCCCCCATCCGCATTCGCAGAGGCTTGAGTTAAATTTTTTCCATGAGGAAATGAGTTCATTAACACTGCAGGCTGCTACTTGTTGGCAGCCAATTCACATTTTTCCACTGTCTTATAAGATGCCTACACCAGTGTTTTGCAAACCTTAATTTTTCGTCTCAATTCTCAAAATAAACGACACTTTTATTCTTTGCGTTATTTGCACACTTACCTTCGTTTTTGTTTTCACGACTGTAAGCGTGAAAACTTGCTCTTTCGAAGTCGCATTAAAATCATTATTGAATTGTCGTTATCATTCTTGTCGATATACTCATTGCGTTTACATTTTGCTTATCATTATATAGTTGGCAAGACCTTTTGATCTGTATTCATTTGACATTCTTTGATTTTGTTTCATGAGTCACTAAGTTTGTGATACATTGGCAATTGGATTTACATATTATTTGATCAATTCACTTGGCATATTGATTATATAAAAACACATTGACTCATTGGTTAAACTCTTGGCATGAATCGTTCTATATACCACATGTCACATAGTCAAAACATTGGTATTGGTTTCAATTTGTGCATTTGTTTTAAAACTATGGCATAACTTTTGATTACGCGCATTGGTTTATCCACTTACCAAAAGTTTCGATTGATTGTTTGAAATGGCATAGTTGTAACACATATGCACTGTGAATTGATAATTGAAAGCGTCGGTGGTTATACCATGGTAATGACTATTTTGTATGGCAGAAATATCTCCACCACCTTCGCACGATGTCATTAATGCCTTCCCTTATCCCTGTTTTACTTTTGATAGCATTGGGTAAGCCCTTGAGCATTCTGCTCTTGTGTATGTGGCATTTAAACCCTGGCTCGTTCACATCACTTACTATCTGCTCGGCTCTATGGCACCAGTGGTGCGAATTGAGTCTAACGGTATTCAAGCCCTGCTACTGTTCGATAATGCTCGGAAAGATTTGCAAGATAATGGTTGGCTCACTTTTGTACAGAAGTTTGAGGGTTTTAATCTATCTGTTGCACAGCAGTTCGCCCTTACTTTTGATGGCTGTAGAGCCAAGGTAGGTGACATTCAACTTGAAATCAGTGAAGAGTTTATTAGCTCTGCCACGGGGTTAGTAGCCACGGGCCAGTGATGGTTTAAAAACTCTAAAGTTGAGGAGGTTCCATGGCCGTTATTGTTCCTCTCGCGGAAGGTCACATCCTATGACAGAGGTATGCCCATTTCCATGCTTAAACCAAGGTGGCATGATCTTTTAATGGTGGTTAAACAATTCGTGACCTGTGAGGGTCGGTATGGACTCATTTTTCTTTATCACCTTCAACTGTTAATGAATTTTATGGGTTATCCACTGAATATGCCATTTTATTTCCAACGTAGCCTATACAAAATGGCTAAAAGGTTTAAAAGAGAGAAGGCCTATAGTAGCTTGTTCCACCACGGCCTAATCAGACTCATCATTGTTCACCACTTAAACCTCCACGATGATAGTTAGCAAGCTTTTATCTCTCGAAATGGTTTTGCTGATACAGAGCCCGTCCAAATTGACAAGCCTGTGGTTAATGAAACTAAGGTCAGGCCACCCGTGCCTTTCCATGTCCTATTGCCTTCTCCCAAACCCTCGGTTGACCCTGATATCGACCTACCCGACATCTTAGCAGACAAGGTTGAGTCTATAGAAAAGCTTGTGAGTAAAAAAGTTAAAGCTAACCCTACTATTGATGGCAAAGGTAAAAATAATGCTCGACTTATATCGAGACTGGCCCAGAATAAACCTAAACCTAGTGTTGATCAGAAGCCCATAGTCCTCAGTGAAGACTCAGACTCTGACATCGAACGCTTCCTATCTAGTGAGTACCCTTACTCCCAAGGTCTGTGCTTCAAGCCACCCTATGACTTCATTTCTAATTTGCCTCTGTGCTTAAAGAACAATCCTAGTTACCCAGGGATCAAGCTTCCTAGTGAAACCCTCAGTGATTTCATCAAACCCTCACCTGCAATTTTGAAGCCCGAGCAGTCGTCATGTGACCAATGTAATGTGTGGTTGGAACGCTACTATACCGACCTTCCCTTATTATAGTCGAAAATCAAATCATTGGAAAACCAAGTAGCAATGTTGACAAGCCAAAGGGACAAGCTTCAAGAAAACGATAAGAAGCAGAAAACCACTTGTTCCATTGTATTTAGGAATGTCGAATCGGCTACAGCCTTCGTGAATTCCAAAATGTCATAACCAAGTTGTCTGCTCATCATCCAGGTATGAATTTCGATATCATTTTTTGTTTTGTAAATTGCTAGGATTAATATAATGATTTGAGTTTGGTTTTCAAATAGCTCTGTTCATCATTCGAAATGACTCTGTCATAGTTTTGTGGATCTTGTACATTGTTTTCGTTTTGCTAAAATTAAATGAAGTGATGATTTGGTTACACGATTTGGTCGTGCCCAGTT
>JASDQU010243359.1:118115-151175 GCA_032191745.1 Picea mariana | reverse complement strand
AAAAGGACATACTTAGCCTTAAAGATTCTACTAGCAACGAAATAGAGACTAGCTCTTCTTCCAAAAAGAAGATCGAAATCCTCCCCAGACCTACTCAAAGTAAAACACAACCTGAAAGCTCTGATTTAGAAAACTTAACTAAAGTTTTTCAAAAAATGTCAAATCAAGTTATAGATTTAAAAAGGACAACCAAAGAAGCTTCCTCGAGCAAAGGACCTTACAAGCCCCCATTCCAGAAACCTTTTCCTACCAACCGACCTAGTCCTACCACCGAAGGCCTTAATCTAGAAATTCTGCAATGCGCCCTTCAAACAATTCTAGAAGCTCAAGATACCTTGATACCTCCTGAGATTCCTGAGGAGGTAGTTGAACAAGAGACAGTTCAAGAAAAGGAGTCTTCTCCAAACATTTTTGGACACTTCTCGGATAGCATCTTCCAAGCTAACTTCGAGACAGTGCATCCCTATAATACCAGGAGTAAGACATCCAACAAACCTTCTTCCGAAAATACTACAACTTCACCTCCAAAGCAATCTAAATCAGCTGAGACTAAACAGAGTAATGTGAACCCCAACTTAGATTATGATTTAATTGAAGATATTAAAAAGTTGAGAGCTAACATTTCTGTTTATGAGTTATTAAAATTTCCATTTCTGCTACAAAAAATGTTACAGAATATCTCAGAGAATAGCAAAAATGGTAATTCAAGTGGTAACAAGGTTGTGTAGAACAGAGTTCCTCAGAAGACTGCCACTAAAAACAATCCCGATCCTCAAGATAAAGGAAGCCTTCCTGTAAATAATATAAATAATGTAAATAATGTAGATAAAGTATCTTTAGAAACTACGAGTAAAAAGCCACAAGCTACCACTCTTAGTACTCGCAAAAATATACCTCCTTTTTTGTTAACTTTCGAAATCTTTAATAGAAATGTGCACAACTGTATGGTAGACTCGGGAGCATCATCCAATGTGATGCCATGGTCTGTATGCCAGAAGATTAACGCCGAAGTCGAACCATCTACTTTAAAAATCATACAACTTGATTGGACAAATGTTAAAGTTATAGGCGAACTAAAGAATGTGCTTATAAGATTATCGTCTAACCCCAAGGTTCATCAAGTGATTGATATAATTGTTGTGGATATTCCAGAAGTGTATGGTCTATTTTTAAGTAGGAACTGGTCGGAGTAGCTACACGGTTATTTCGCGACAGATTGGTCTCATCTATGGCTTCCACAGAATGGGAAGCCCAGCAAGATAAAGGTGAATCGTGAATGCTACCTTAAGTTCATGGTCACAGATTTGAACGATCCTAACGAACCATTTACACCTTCTGCCGATTCACCCGAAGACAAGTGATGGACACCTTCTTCAGCAATTTCATGGCCAAGGCTTCAGCTATCACCAATCCTGAACAACAGTCCGAGATTGTAGCATATGTGCAGCCAACAGCTTCTACGCAACGGTCTCATGTACCCGATGGGAATCAAATTTGGTGTCTTTATTTCGACAGGTCTAAGTCCAAAGAAGGAGCTGGTGCAGGCTGCGTTATTATCGATCCGGCAGGTAACAAAACATTGATGACATGTAGGTTGGAATTTGAATGTACTAATAATACTGCAGAATATGAGGCTTTACTGAAAGGTCTCAGAAAAGCTTTGGATATGAACATTCAAAATTTGACCATCTTTGGCGACTCCGAAATAGTGGTTAGTCAGGTAAGAGATTCTATCCACTGTCTGTCTCCGCATCTCAAAAGCTACCAATCCGAGGTATGGAATTTAATGAACAAATTTTATGAATAAATTTTATGCTTTCAATATAAATTCTGTTCCTAGATTGAATAACTCTAAAGGAGATTTATTAGCTAATGTAGATTCTAAAATCTTTCCTGCGGAAGGCTTTTCCCCAGATGCATTCTCCATCGAGCTGTTGTTCCGACGATCAGTGCCTGACAACATCACGAACTGGAGAGTCTTTGATGATGATCAGTAGATTATTAATTTTCTGCACATGGAAGAAACTTTTCAAGGCACGGTGATAGACGAACACATGCACGATGACAATTTGCGCAATTTCATGGTAATACCAGATCCGAGAACTCCTGAATCTTCATTGGATATGGTAAATTCGATCCCTAAATCTGTAATTAGATTAGATAAGTTTTATGATCTTCAAGATAAATTTAGAAAGACGATCAACTTTAAAACCAATAGTTCCTCGTTATCATATGAAAAAGTAAACTTAGGAACTAAAGACAATCTGCAGTGCATTAATCTAGGGGTAGCATGTTCTGAACATGAAAAAGTTGCATTTATTAAACTTTTCAAAGAATTTAAATATGTCTTTGCATGGATGTATGATGACCTTAAAAAATTTGACCCTAACATCATACAACATGTTATTCCTATGAAGCCCCAAACCTTACCCTTTCAACAAAATTTGAGAAAAATGCACCCTAAGCTCGAACCGACCGTTCAAAAAGAATTGAATAAGCTCCTAAATGCTAAGATAATATTTCCTGTTAGGCACACTCAATGGGTTTCTAACCTTGTCCCAGTCTGAAAGAAAAGTGGGGAAATCCGACTCTGCGTCAATTTCCGAAACCTTAATAGAGCGTCTGATAAAGACAACTACCCCGTCCCACCCATGGAACAAATCCTTCAACAGGTATCTAGTTCTGAGAGGCTATCCTTACTATATGGTTTCTTGGGATACAACCAAGTCCTTATGTCTCCACCAGACCAACTTAAAACTACCTTTTGTACCCCGTGGGGCACTTATGCTTATCGAAAAATGCCCTTTGGATTGATTAATGCTGGTGCCACTTTCCAGAGAGCGATGGACATCGCTTTCCGAGGCTTAATCAATCAGTCCGTCGTAGTTTACATAGATTATGTGATTGTATTTTCTAAAAACAAAAAAGATCATCTAGCTCACTTACGAGCCGTTCTACAGCGATGTCGTAAATATGGCATCTCCTTGAATCCTAAAAAATCCATCTTTGCAGTAGAACAAAGTAAACTCTTGGGATTTATTGTGTCAAGTGAAGGGATGATTATTGACCTCAAAAGGACTCAATTCATCGCAAAACTTCCCCCTCCTACATCCAAAAAATCTATGCAGTCTTTCTTAGGCCAGATTAAATTTGTGAGAAGATTTGTCCCCAGTTTCTCCGAAATGGTCAGGCCTTTGCAGAACCTAATTAAGAAAGACACCCAGTATCACTAGGGACCCTTAGAAAGTCAAGCTTTTAATGCAATAAACAAGGCCATAATAGACGCTCTATCTCTCATGAGCCCTGATTTTTCTCAAGACTTTACACTCTACACTTTTGCTTCCGACCGTTCCTATGTCGCCGTCCTAACCCAAAAGAATGCTGAGAAAAATGAAGTACCCATTGCGTTTATGAGCTCCGCTTTCAAAGGCGCTGAACTTAATTACCCAGTGGTAGATTAGAAATCTTACGTTGTTTTCAAAGAAGTTAATCACTTCTGGTCCTATCTTTTGAAGTCCAGGACGAAAGTCATTGTCCCCTACCCATCCGTCAGGAACCTTTTAGTGCAGAAGGAACTAGGTGAAAAGAGGGCTAACTAGGTCACCTCCTTGCAGAAGTACGACTTAGAAATCACCCCAGCTCAGATAGTGAGAGGCCAAGGGTTATGCAATTTAGTTGTTGATTCAGTAGCAGGACAGCAAGAAGAAAGCAATACATCAAACCTAGGACAGCACGATCAAAATCTAATCTGTTGCGCACAAAACCCTGTCAGTCCTTGGTATGACGATATAAGATTCTATCTTGAACATGGGACAGCCCCTCGTCGCCTGGATCCCACTAAAAGAAGAGCGTTGAGATTAAAGTCTGCCTCCTTTCATCTGGTTAATGGTATCCTGTTTCATCAAATTTTTGACGGCGTACTGATGCGCTGTCTTGAGAAAGACGAAGCAGAAAAAGTCTTGCTAGAGTTGCATGCAGGAGAAGATGGTGGCCATTTTGGTGGTGACACCACTACTCATAAGGTTTTAAGAGCTGGTTATTACTAGCCCACTCTTTTTAGATATGCCCATGCCTTATGTCGTAAGTGTATTATTTGTCAAAAAGCATCAGGGCGGTTACAAAAACCAACCTTTCCTTTGCAGCCCGTTTCAATAGATTCTCCTTTTTAGCAGTGGGGCCTTGATATCATAGGACCAATCAACCCCCCATTCTCACAACATCACAAGTTTATTGTGACAGCCACAGATTACTTTACCCGGTGGTCTGAAGCTACCACGTTAAGAACTGTCAACACCAGCCAGGTAATTGCCTTTCTAAATTCGAATATTATCACTCGTTTTAGTATCCCTGACTGTTTGGTATTCAACAATGCTTCTTACTTTTCCTCTCTTGAGATGAGCGAGTTCGCTTTGGAAAAAGGAATTAAATTGAAGTATCCTGCTAGCTATTACCCTCAGGGCAACGGATTGGCAGAATCAACCAACAAGAACTTGATTAAAATTATCAAGAGAACGGTGGATGAAAATCAAAAAAATTGGCACAATGCACTATTAAACGTGTTGTGGGCTGATAGGGTAATGCCAAAAGCTGTTATAGGTAACTCCCCCTTTTTTCTCGTTTATGGCAGAGAAGCAATTCTGCCACCTCACATCCTTCTCCCTTCACTACAATTGTCACAGAAAATCCAAGAAGAAGATTGTCCCCCTTTGGAAAACCGAATTAACGCTTTGATGAAGCTAGAAGAGGTAAGAGCCCAAGCCAAACGTAAGTTAGATCAACATCAACTATTGGTTAAAAGCTGGTTTGATTCTAATTCTGCTTCTGATAGGAATTTTGAAGTAGGCGACCTCGTCCTGAAATGGGACAAACCACATGAGGGAAAGGGAGAGCACACGAAATTTCAAAACTTATGGCTTGGACCGTTTTTATTTGCTCAAAAATTGGGTCCCAGTTCTTTTCGGTTGCAAAATCTAGAAGGGCAGTTTGACGCCTATCCAGTGAATGGCCAAGCCCTAAAAAGATACTTTGCTTGACAACAACCCTTGTATATTATGTACATTTTTTTCTTGTTTTGTTTTTTTGTTTGCTTTTTGATCTTTTCCTTTGAGTTTATCAGTTTGTGTTTTTTGAAATACACATACCTGTATACTGAGCTATTCAGACAAAGAAAACAGAAATTCCTTCGCTGAAATAACTGCTAAGAAAAGTGTATAAACATCAATGGTATATTTCTAAATGTTATATTTGTGATTGGCAGAAGTCTCTTGTTTGAAAGAAGTTGACTGATTTCGATCTCTGAGTAAATCTTGTCATGATCATCTATTATCTTTTTACGCTGTCCCTTTTCCTTAAGGGAATGACTCAGAATATGTCTCTCTTCCTTAGGAAGTTTTTTTTGTAAATGAAACATCTCTGGATATTAATAAAGGACAGTTCTAAAAAATTCTGATGAGTTCTGAAAAAATGTGTTAAAATATCATAATTTTCAGCGTCACCCCACTCGATCATATATCTTTGAAAAATTAAAACATAAAAGAGTTGTGGGAAGTGCTTGTAAACCCATCGGGATGTTGAACAGGTCTGCTGGCAGCGGGTAAATGCATGCATGGCGCCAAGACAACTTCGCTGAGGTACTGAACAGGCCCACTGGCAGCGAAGCAATGTCGGGTATATGAAAATTTGCAAATAATAAACCTCTTAACCATAAAATGTCCTTTATTCTGATCTAGAAATTCTCGGTAGGATACAGATGTCAGAGTGGGTTAAATGGCAACCCTGTCGAGGCTATGGATGCCTGCTGGCAGCAGTGGATCTATCAACAGTATTGGAGATTTTATATTTAATATCGTGACTCGTTGATCTTAAGACTGTTATCTGTTTTCATCTTTTAAAACACTACTGGAATAGTTGGTTAATGATGATGTTTATACGATTTTCTGGTTGTTGTTTTTGAGTTGGAATTATCTTTGCTGTCCTAATCTAAATTTGTTCTTTTGGCAGAGATAACTGCTTCTACCAGTGTGTTTCCATTGTTGGCAGCCAATTCACATTTTTCCATTGTCTTATAAGCTGCCTACACCAGTGTTTTGCAAACCTTAATTTTTCGTCTCAATTCTCAAAATAAACGACACTTTTATTCTTTGCGCTATTTGCACACTTACCTTCGTTTTTGTTTTCACAACTGTAAGCGTGAAAACTTGGTATTTCAAAGTTGCATTAAAATCATTATTGAATTGTCGTTATCATTCTTGTCGATATACTCATTGCATTTACATTTTTCTTATCATTATACAGTTGGCAAGACCTTTTGATCTGTACTCATTTGACATTCTTTGATTTTGTTTCATGAGTCACTAAGTTTGTGATACATTGGCAATTGGATTTACATATTATTTGATCAATTCACTTGGCATATTGATTATATAAAAACGCATTGACTCATTGGTTAAACTCTTGGCATGAATCGTTCTATATACCACATGTCACATAGTCAAAACATTGGTATTGGTTTCGATTTGTGTGTTTGTTTTAAAACTATGGCATAACTTTTGATTGTGCGCATTGGTTTATCCACTTACCAAAAGTTTTGATTGATTGATTGAAATAGCATAGTTGTAACACATATGCATTGTGAATTGAATAGTTGAAAGTGTCGACGGTTGTACCATGGTAATGACTATTCTGCATCGCAGAAATAGCTCCACCACCTTCACATGATGTCATTAATGCCTTTCCTTATCCCTATTTTACCTCTGCTAGCATTGGGTAAGCCCTCGAGTGTTCTAATCTTGTGTATGCCACGTTTAAACCCTGGCTCATTCACATCACTTACCGTCTGCTCGGCTCTATGGCACCAGTGGTGCGAATTGAGCCTAATGGTAGTCAAGCCCTGCTACAATTCAATAATGCCCACAAAGATTTGCAAGATAATGGTTCGCTCACTTTTGTACAGAAGTTTGAGGGTTTTAATCTATTTGTTGCACAGCAGTTCACCCTGACTTTTGATGGCTGTAGAGCCAAGGTAGGTGACATTCATCTTGAAATCAGTGAAGATTTTATTATCTCTTCCACGGGGTTAGCAGCCATGGGCCAACGATGGTTTAAAAACTCTAAAGTTGAGGAGGTGCCATGGCCGTTATTGTTCCTCTCGCAGAAATTCACATCCTGTGACAGAGGTATACCCATTTCCACGCTTAAACCAAGGTGGCATGATCTTTTGATGGTGGTTAAACAATTCGTGACCTGTGAGGGTTGGTATGGACTCATTTTTCTTTATCACCTTCGACTGTTAATGAATTTTATGGGTTATCCATTAAATATGCCATTTTATTTCTAGTGTAGCCTATACAAAATGGCTAAAAGGTTTAAAAGAGAGAAGGCTGATAGTAGCTTGTTCCACCACGGCCTAATCAGACTCATCGTTGTTCACCACTTAAACCTCCATGGTGATAGTTGGCAAGTTTTTATATCTCGAAATGGTTTTGCTGATACAGAGCTGGTCCAAATTGACAAGCCTATGGTTAATGAAACTAAGGTCGGGCCACCCGTGCCTTTCCATGTCCTATTGCCTTCTCCCAAACCCTCAGTCGACCCTGATATCGACCTACCCGGTGTCTTAGCAGACAAGGTTGAGTCTATAAAAAAACCTATGAGTAAAAAAGTTAAAGGTAACCCTACTGTTGATGGAAAAGGTAAAAAGAATGCTCGACTTATATCGAGACTGGCCCGGAATATACCTAAACCTAGTGTTGATCAGAAGCCCATAGTCATCAGTGAAGACTCGGACTCTAACATCGAACGCTTCCTAGCTAGTGAGTACCCTTACTCCCAAGGTCTATGCTCCGAGCCACCTTATGACTTCGTTTCTAATTTGCCTCCGTGCTTAAAGAACAATCCTAGTTACCCAGGGTTCAAGCTTCCTAGTGAAACCCTCGGTGATTTCATCAAACCCTCACCTACAATTTCAAAGCCCTGGCAGTAGTCATGTGACCAATGTAATGTGTGGTTGGAATGCTACTATACCGACGTTCCCTTATTACAGTCGAAAATTAAATCATTGGAAAACCAAGTTGTAGTGTTGACAAGCCAAAGGGACAAGCTTCGAGCAAACGATAAGAAGCAGAAAACCACTGGTTCCATCGTATTTAGGAATGTCAAATCGGCTACAGCCTTCGTGAATTCCAAAATGTCATAACCAAGTTGTCTGCTCATCATCCAGGTATGAATTTCGATGTCATTTTTGTTTTGTAAATTGCTAGGATTAATATAATGATTTGAGTTTGGTTTTCAAATAGCTCTGTTCATCATTCGAAATGACTCTGTCATAGTTTTGTGGATCTTGTACATTGTTTTCGTTTTGCTAAAATTAAATGAAGTGATGATTTGGTTACACGATTTGGTCGTGCCCAGTTTAGCAATGGATTGGTTTTCACTGAGTTTGATTCATTTGTCTATTGGTTTGAATTAACGAAATCAATGGTGTTTTCTTTCGATTGGATTTAGTTTGTATCTAATCTGAATAGGAGGTTTTTTATGTTGAAGTTAGAGCATGACTATGTTTTGATTTGGTATGATTTCATTGTGGTTGGATATCAACAGCTCTAATTTAGTTTTTGTGATTTTATTGTTGAAACGATTTCATAAGATTGAATCGGCCTGATAATTACGATGCGGTCTATCAAATTGGAAAAACGACTCTGTTTTTTCAACATTTTCATTTGGATTTGGATTATATCGGCTCTGATTTTATGGTGTGATTTTGGAACGATTTCGTGAATTTGATTGTATGATCTTTTAATATGTTATGTGATGTAATCTTATAAATCAGGAACACAACTTTGTTCAACTCCGATTTGGAAAGAATGACTCTGTTTTGTATGGAAATGATATTCTCATTTGAACTATGCAAAAGATCTCTTCGCTGAAATAATCGAACTGTGTTGATTCATAACAACTATGTTAAACTCCAACTATTCGATTCGTTCTTATTTTGATTGGATTGCTCCATATCTTGAGTTAGCAAGATTGTTTTTATGAGTTGGATTCGTATCAAAAATAGACTTGATTTCGCTCTGTTGATTTTAATTTTCAAAACGATTTTGTTAACTCAGATTGACATATGTTATCTCTGACGAACTCGTATGAGAAAATTCGGTTATAGTTCGTTGTGAAATGAACGATTTCATTCAATGTCAATCGATTTTGTTTGCCCCAATTAGCAATAACAAACGATTGAACAAGTCCTATAGAACCTGTCATCAACTAATTGACCCCATTATGATTTCATTTGTGATAATTTACATACCAGTTTTGATTCGATTCGCTAATAGCATGGATCATTTGTTATGTTTAATGTAGTGCGATCAACTTGAGAAAATGATCCTATTAATTTGGTTTGGATTTGAAGTGATCTTGTGGATAGTTGAATCAACCTTTTGTTTTGATTTCAATTGGTCCATAAATCGATTTCATTGTTGTTGGGTTATCCAATATGATTCCATTTACCCGATTTTGTGACAACAAGCGAAACAGAATACATGCATCTATGTAGTCATCTTATTGATTTTGGTCTTGTTTGATTTCAAATTAGTATAACATTTTCAATTTGAATGATTTGTTTGTCTTTCAAATAGCTATTAGATACTTGTTAATAGTAGAATTTAATTCTTAAAGATTTTAATTGATTTTAATGTTGATTCTGTGTCTGATTTAGACCAGCTACAGAATCGCAAGATTCTGTAGCTAGTCTATAGAATTAGATTTTTATTATTTTCATTAACAAAATATCCTCCTAACTTGTCCATTTTTTACCTTATCAGGTACATACGAATTGAATTGGACATGCTTTGGAAGTCTAGGAGATACTTGTGTGATATAGTTTTTATTTTAGGTTGTTAGTTTAGTTAAACTTGGGATATTTTCCCAGATTTATGTAAACAGTTTTGATAACTTCCACAGGGATGTTTTACCCTGTCGAAGGTCTTTAAATACTTATTATTTTTTGTAATAAGAAGCATCCTCACTTGTGGGAGAACCAGGCTATGGATTTCTGATACAGACTGAGACGAAAGTTGATGTTTTGTTAGAGATTTCGCTTTCATAATATCAATCTTTTGTTTCAAGTTTATGCATGTCAGTTTCCAGTTGATTATAGACTACTTTAGTTATCGTAATCTATTGCAGGATGATATAATTTGATTAATGTGTTATCCATATCTGATTTCTTTCATTATTTAAAAGTACAGCAATTACTTGGTTTCAGTTAATGAATCACAGATTTCTCTTCTTCGTTAATTGAATCATATCGTATAGATCTTTGCATACAGGTTTATCTAATTGTGAAGATTTATATATCATAAGATTGTTGTAGTTTTTATGTCTTGTTTCTCCTGTAATTATATTTAAAGAGTGCTACAGCTTCTAGTTTACGAGAATCTCGGGGATAATTCGGTGCAGGTTTCCTCCCTCCGATCAGCTGAGACAATCGTTACACACAAGACAAACCTGGAGCTTGACTTTAGGTCAGTTTGTTGTTTATTTAATAGTTTATTTGTTAGTATAATTTAAGTAGTTTAGTTAGATATATGTGTAGTTTAGATTTGTAGTTAGAATTAGTATTTTAGTTGTTTAGTTTAGTTAGTTTTTGTTTTATTTCTTTTCATAAAATTATAAAATCAAAAAACAATATCTCTCACTATCTTAGGACAGGACACAAATGAGTTTTTCAGGTTTTCATTCAAATCTGTAAATTGTAAATATTGTACATTTTTTGAATAAGATTTATTTTTGTTAGTAGTTAGATATTTAATTTCTTAGATTTGGCATAGTATTAGATGGTAGATTTTATATATAGAATAGTTAGATTTGTTTAGTTTGTTTTAATAGTTATTTTTAGTTAGATTAGTTATTTTAGAGTAGTTTTCTTTTTTGTTTTCTTAGGACTTAGATCGGCTAACAAAGCCGCTAAACCCGTCAGGGTGGGTTATCCCAAATGGATTGGGTTATTAGACAACCCCGGACTGGATCCACTCTCCCAATTGACGGACGGTCAAATTCGCCCGTCAACACTACTGTGCCAATAAATTTTGGGCCTCCGTGATTTGAGGGAACAAGTGAGTCGAGTGGTCTTCTACATAGAGTTTTCATAGATACTTCGACTTCTTACTCTCTGTGTTTCCCCTGCCAGCATTATTGGTAGGTTTCTTATCTCCCTTACCCTTATTTTGTTGTTTTTTCTTCCCTTCGGCCTGTTGGTTTGCCTTTGGGTTCATCGATTGCACATTGTGTACATCCAACGTCTGAGCAGGGGGAGCGACCGAACTAGGATTTGGGCTGGTCACTGTCTGTTGTATCGACAATTGTTACAATTGGTTTGACAGTGGATCAGTGGGCTTCGCTTGTGTTGAACCCACAATACCATCAACATGTGGTCCAAACTTGTGTTTGGTCTTATCAAGAATAGACTGTGGCACATCTAGAAAAAAATTATAAAGAAAAGCAGACTAAGAGTAAATCATCTCTAGCTGTTGAGATCTCATTATCGATTCTTCCTCTGAAAACACCCTTGACATTGCTACGTCCTTAGATAGTTGGGGTACCAAAGACTTAAGGAACCATTACAGTAGGAATGTTGGTGGAACTGGTAATTTAATAAAACTCTTTCGGCACCGCCATTATCATATGTTATCAAAAATATTTTCAGCCTTTTTCTGCTCAAAGTTGGCCAACAATTCTGTGTCAGCATCGTATCTCACAGGTAATTGAAAATTGTTTAAGAAAAATATTGCCAATTCGCCAAAAGTAGAGTATCTTTAGTGGTCAATCTCGATATACCATTTCGCGGCACTCTCGATAAGAGTGTTGAAACAGACACAACTGGACAAATTCATCCTTCAAAGAGTTGGACGAGTGCCATAGGTGAAATGTGGTCACATGATCGCCTGGATCTTCGTTAGTCTTGCCTTCAAACTTTGCAATGTCCAAGGGCAACTTGGTCGACATAGTAGGCCAACATGGATCGTGACAGATTGGGTCATTCAATAATCTTGACAAGTCTGGAAAATGAAAAGTTGTCAGAAACGGTAGCTTACATTGTTGAGTATGTACAGGAGGATAGGATCCTAGGATTTGGGCTGGTCATTGTCTGTTGTATCGACAATTGTTACAATTGGTTTGATAGTGGATCAGTGGGCTTCACTTGTGTTGAACCCATAATACCATCAACATGTGGTCCAAACTTGTGTTTGGTCTTATCAAGAATAGACTGTGGCACATCTGGAAAAACTTCATAAAGAAAACCAAACTGAGATTAAATCATCTCTAGCTATTGAGCTCTCATTATCGATTCTTCCTCTGAAAACACCCCCGACGTTCCTACGTCCTTGGATAGCTGGGGTACCAAAGACTTAAGGAACCATTCCAGTAGGAATGTTGGTGGAACTGGTAATTTAATAAAACTCTTTCGGCACCACCATTATCATATGTGATCAGAGATATTGTTAGCCTTTGTCTGCTCAAAGTTAGCCAACAATTCTATGTCAACATCGTATCTCACAGGTAATTGAAAATTGTTTAAGAAAAATATTGTCAATTCGCCAAAAGTAGAGTATCTTGAGTGGTCAAGCTCGATATACCATTTCATAGCACTCTCGATAAGAGTGTTGAAACAGACACAACTGGATAGAGTCATCCTTCAAAGAGTTGGATGAGTGCCATAGGTGAAATGTGGTCACATGATCGCCTGGATCTTCGTTAGTCTTGCCTTCGAACTTTGCAATGTCCAAGGGCAACTTGGTCGACATAGTAGGCCAACGTGGATCATGACAGATTGGGTCATTCAATAATCTTGACAAGTCTAGAAAATGCAAAGTTGCCAGAAATGGTAGCTTAGGTTGTTGAGTATGTACAAGAGGATAGGATCCTAGGATTTGGCTGGCAGCAAGTTCCAGGAAAAGTTAGGTTGTTGGTCCAGGTTCTAGTAAAAACCATGGCCTAGGCTAGCATTCGGATGATGCACTAGTTGAGATGTCATCAACTGACTCCCGTAATAGGACTTTGAAGGTTGAGAAGGGATTGGTCCCGACGTTGTGTTCCAAAGGTTCTGGAAAGGGTTACCCTCTACTGATCCTATGGGCATAGGTATTGAGCCTTGCCAGGGGTTCCATTGGACATGGAAGGGGTTGTCCCCATTCGACATCCCTGACGAGGGAACTGATCCCTACCATGGATTCCAAGGTCCTTGAGAAGTGTGTGCCCCTGTGCAGGAATAGTACCCTGCATAGGATGTTGTGATCCAAAACCAGGGTTTCCCCTAGCCGAGATAGTAATTGACAAGAATGTGTTGTTAACAAACACGTCTAACAAAGAGAACGACAAAGAACCCACCAGTGTGGTACTAGAAGAAGGTCCTTGACTACCTGCTCCAGACAGGTTGTAGTTCATGGTCAGCCAAACAGGTTGCTGAGGAGCACTGTCGAGCGAGGGAGATGGCGGAGGTATATGACCCCCTCCATAAGGAAAATCATTATAAGGGGATGAGGTTCCCCCCATGGACCCTTGCAGAGGAGCGTTTGAGCTCCCTGCCTCTAGACCCAAATTCTGTAGGGTGGAGTAGGAAAGGACCGAGTTTGTGTCAAAGTTGGGCATCACATATGAAAACAGAGGGCCTGTCGCACTCTGCGTAAATGGTGCAGTGATCGCCAACATGGATGGAATCAGACCACTACCCAAGGTAGAGGCGATTGAGATAATTGTGGCCCGGACCTGCGAAGGTGAGTTAGGAGGTGGAATGCCCCCAGTTGTGGCAGCTGTAGAGGGAGTATGAGGACTCCCTGATGAATTAGAAGCATTTTCTTCCATCCATGCTTGTAGGATTATCTGATGCTCGTGATGCGCTACCCTTGGAGGGGAAATCTGTATCAGAAGTGGCACCGACAAGTTAGTGATCGGAGAGTTATACGGACCGAGAGCTTCTGCTCCAAGGTCAGAAATAGTTGGTCCCTCTGGAAATGAATGTTCTCCTCTTGGAGATGACTCGAGTACAGCTTCCTGTGGCTCGGTCATCTCAAATGATCATTCGTGGTCAACTCTTCTCCTTCGTGATGGCGGTGGTGGCTCCAAGTTAACCAGCGGCAAGCCCAAAAGCCTTCATGACTGACGGAGCTCTTGATCTTCCACTGTGTGAGAATATCAATGACACACTAAGGCTTTCTAAAGTTGAAGACAAAACCACGCACTATAAAAAGTTCCTATGAGGTGCAGCAAGCTAACCACTATTACTAGTTGGAAGAACGGTTACAACAGCCAACACTAGAGCAACTTATTGGTGCATGTGCAACTCGAACATGGAAGAACCCTCTGGGTATACTCTACAAAGCGTGGCCCAATGTTTGTTGTGCCCTAGGTACCACGGTATACCCCCACAGTCACCTGTGTAAGTCCCTAAAATAAAAGGCAACTAAGTTTCCAGCTCATGAATAACTACCAGGCAGGTACAGTCGACAGTCAAGTGGACTGCAATGATCAGGGTATCAAGCCTAAAACCTATCGAGGGTATCAAAATCAAGTGTTCTAGAAGACGACTGAGGACATCAAATGGATTCGAGACCCACGAAGATCTGTGGCAAATGAGATCAACGTAATCACAAGATAAGTCCTATATATGCATTCCTCCACTACGATTGGTCTAGCTTTGGAGGGGTTATCTCCACTACCTTTCCGCACGCGACCTTGTGTTTAGCCCCTATGTTAGAGGGGGGTCCCAGATAATTTCCATGTTACTGGACTTTTTCACATCCTAGCACAGACTCCTATGTTTTTTTTATAGCCTTGAAGAGTTTCCTCTCCAACCTAAATCAAGGCTCTAGCCTAATCTAGTTAATGGACCCTACAAACAGAAAGTCTGATTAATTTTAATTCAGCGTTAATTTTAAGTGGTTTATCTTAATTCAAAGGAATGAAAATGAAACTAATGGTGTTTGTAAAGAGAGGAAAGAGAAGAACAAATGATGGAAACAAAATTACTTCTTTTTCAACAAACAAAGATTTGCAAATTGAACACTCTTTAACCAACTTTTCTAACTAAATTTTCTCTCTAAGATCTTTTAAAAGAAAAACTCAAAACTGAATTTCACTTGACTGCGAGCTACTTAAAGTCCTAAGTATTCAGTAAAGAACTTAAGAAATCACTCTTCTTCCTGAAAAAACAACTAACCTAACTACTTAACCAAACAAGAAACTGAAAACTTTTTTTTTTTTATGCTCCAAAATAAGAAACTTGAAAATTAATTCTTTTCTTTTCTTCTAAAGAAAGTAAAAAGGGAAAAGTGAAGACAAGATGAGACCAAAAACCAACTTCTTGTCTACTACGTCTCATAGAGAGTTACTGGCAATACTAAACAAGTTAATCGAAAAAAAATCACAAAACTTGTCTCGAACCCTAATAAAGAAAACATAAGAAATATTGATAAAGAAAAAGCTAACTACTGTCAGACCTAGGCCAAAGATTGCAAGAAATAGAGACCATAACTAAATCAAGAAAACCCCTGAGAAATATGGCTTTATTCAGGGAAAAGGATGACTGCCTCTTCTTTAAAAAAGATTTTCCTAGCACAGGCACGCGACTAACACTTCAGCAACTTGTGTATGTACATGGGTTGTCCAAAGATAGGGTATGTACATGGGTATGTATGCGTGCAGACCCACTACATGTTGTGTACACCTCTGTGACTTCTCTAAAAAGAAAAATTAACAGTCAAGCAAACCAGGCAGGGAGTACTGGTATGGAAGACCAAAATCCCTTAAAGACACAAAAACTTATAGAAACTCAAGAAATAGTAAATAAACCAATTAAAGACACCCAAAAAACAAAAATCCCCTAAAAACCCTAGAGGTTCTCCAATATGGTCACCAATTATTCTATAGTGGGAAAACCCCCCTACAGACTACACTAGGGTTCTAAAGTGCAGACAGAGATAACCATCTAAAGTCTCCTACTTTTAATAACTATCTCGACAACACCCCACATTCATGTATAAAATACAAAGTATATGGATCTGGTAGTCTTACCTTAAACTCCGTGTTTGATGTCAATCCCTTTGCGCCCGGTCACTTCTCGACTGCAAATCTCCTCCCAAGGCTAACATTCTTTCACCAAAAGACAAAAAAGAAAATACGAACATGAATTCTATTTATAGATTAGTGGGTTAGTGGGTTAGATGTCATAACAAAATGTAAATCAAATATCAAGATTGAACACATCATGTGGCGGGATGGAAAAAATACTTCTTTATATTAATCTCACAAAGTCACTTACAAAATGAGATCAGCGACTGCTCCTCGAACCCGGTCCTGGGATCCTCTTCACCAATATCCAACTACTTCCATGTATCCTTCTTCTCTCACACTTCTCTCTAGAGAATGGGCATAGGCTTATGAATAAGGAAAAAGGCAAGAATAGGGAATTCTGGCTCAAAACTCACAATGCGGCTACAAATTCTTGGGGCAAGGGTGGATTATGAAATTGGCAGAATTTACCTTATTTCATGCTTCTCTTTGGAATGGGATCCTAACACCTTATTTTATATGCCAAAAAGATATTTATTTGGTTTGGTGATGGGCTATGGGCAGTCAATTGGTTAGGAAACTACCCAAAAGCCCATATTCCCTTGCAACTTTTTATTTTTTTCAACTTTTGTGGGTATACATGAGTTGTAACGGTGTAGCTAGCGTATGTACGTGGGCAGTAGTGATGCAACTAGCGTACATACATGGGAAGTAGTGGTGCAGGGCACGTACATCTTCAAAAATTTGGTTTTTAAGAAAATCTATTCAGTATTGTCTTGGAAAAAATAGTAAGTAAGATGGCATGCTGCTGGGTATGCATGTCTGGTGCAAATTAGGGTTATAATAGAGATTGTTGGAAATTTGGTTTTCATTTATGTCAACCTTGATAAATAGGTGAAGTATCATTTATTGATTGGTTTGAGAAGCATTGTCAATATTGGACATATTATTATGAAGGTGAATTGAATGTCAAGCTTTCTCAATATTGGACATAATGTTATGAAGGTTGGACATAATGTTATAAAGGTGAATTGATGTCAAGAATTGTCAATATTCGACATAATGTTATGAATGTGACTTGAATGTCAAAGATTGTCAATATTGGACATAATGTTACAAAGGTGACTTGAATATCAGTAGAAAGATAATATTGACTAATATATTGTATGACCTTGATAAAATCATCCCATATTGTGTAAGGTTGAGATTGTGTCATTAACAGCAATGCACAAAAGAAGAAGCTGTGAAGAAACTGTCTAGAAAAAAAGGGTAAATGGATAATCCAATATGGATCCATACAAATAAAAAATAAAGAAGTTAATAAGACATGGGTTCATTAAAAGTAATTCAAAAAATATCAATTGAAGAAGTGTCCAGAGATGAGACCAAATGTCAAGGGTGGATGTTTGGTGAGGAAACATTGACACCATCGAGTCACAAGTCGAGTTGATTCAAGCAACAATAAGTTTGACTATCTGGAAGTCGATCGATTGCAAGACGAGTCAAAGACAAGTCGACCAACTACAAGCCTACAGATTGACGGAAGTTGGAGAAGACAAGTCGATCGATTTCAAGATGATTTGAAGACAAGTCGACCAACTGAAGGTTGAATTCAAAGGAAAATTGAGTCAGGAAATACAAGTTGGACAAATCAAGTCGAGACGACCAAATTCAAATTTCTCAAGTCGATTTTCTTCCAAGTAGAGTCGATCCAAGAAAGAAGTAACCTAAAGGTCAAATTCAAAGAAAACTTAAATACAAGTCATGTCGAGGTTGAAGCAAGATGGGTTGACTAGAATTGAAATACTCAAGTCGAAATTTCTCCTAGTTGAGTCAACCAAAATTATGTTTGTTGGTCGAATGAAGAAGCAAATATGAAAAAGGGTGAAACCAAGTCAAATATTTAGTGACTAGTAGCTGAGAGGGAACCGATTTTAATATAACCATCAAGTAAATGTTTACAAGTTGAGTTTAAATAATCACCAACAAAGGAGATATGTGGAGGTAGATTTAGACATTCACGAAAAGGCAATATGTACTGATGTTGATCTATCATCCGATGACAAAAGGAAAATTGGGTTGAATTTTCTTCAAAGAACCTTTTGTATCATCCACCTCACACCATTTCTTGGAAAATATTCCATGTGTTAGCTAATTGGAAATGTTCTTCAAAAAAACCCATGTCGTAGAATTTTAAAATTCGTTTTCATCGATCCAGAATCTTCATATGAAAATCACTTTCTAAATTGGTATACGAAAATCAATTAATAAAATTTACCATTTGTGTTAATTAAATGAAAGGGTGCAATGTTTCATTCCAAAAGGATACATTGTTTCAAGATGACATCCTTTGGAGGTTTATATAAAGAAAAGAATATGAAGGGAAGAGAGTGTCTTGGTGGATATATATATAATGGATTGAATGCAAGTTCATTCTATTAGGTTGGTGCCTCTTTACAAGATGAGTCTTTTCATGAGGATTGGATTCCTCACATCTCATTTGGATCTGAGATCAACAAGTTGGGTCTTGTTATGAGGGTTGGATTCCTCATTTCTCAGTGGGATCTGAGAACTACAAGTTGGGTCTTGTATTAGAGAGTTGGATCTCTCATATTCAGTTGAAGTTGAACATATTAAAGAATTGATTTTATTTGTATTCATTCAAGTTAAATAAATAAAAGAATGATATTTTATCTACTTCATACAGTTTGTGTTATACGTGTTTATGAATAATTAATTGAACTTCATATATCTCATTCAGTTAATTTATTTAATCTATGAAAGTGTGAAAAGTAACCACAATTTTCAGACATTGATTCGCCCCCCTTCTTAGTGTCAGTGTGTTTGTTATCAGTGAAAGGTCTCTTCAAAGAAAAGTAGTCTAATCACTGAAAGGAATATCCTACTAAACACACAAATGGATCTCTCCACAAATGAATATCCTTTATTTGATGGAACAAACTACTCTTCATGGAGGGAAATAATGAAAATATATTTGAAGTCAAGAGGATATGGATTTTGGGACACATTAGTAAGTAATCATTGGTACTTAACTACCTCAACGCACAAATTGAAAATTGCAAAAAAAGAAAAGAGAAACAATTCAATGGAATTAAAAGAAATCCACAATGGACTGTAAGACATAATCAAAGCAATTATGGGACACTACATCTCTGCTAAGGTATTATGGATAGAGATTTCTTATCAGAGTAATGTACAAAACACAGAAAAAGAAGACAATACCATCAAGGAATTGATGCAATCCCTAGCTATCAATAAAGAATACAACTTAAACAAGTAAGTGATGCGATCCTCAGTCATCAATAAAGAAGACAACTCAAACAAGGAATTGATGCAATCCCCAGTCATCAAAGAGAAGACAACTCAAACAAGGAATTGATGCAATCCCTAGTCATCAATGAAGAAGACAACTCCATCAAGGAATTGATGCATACCTCACTAATCACTTTAGAAAAAACACCAAATATTAAGATTGATGTTATATCTGCATTAGAAGAGATTTGTATGGAACCAGGAAATGGTATATATATTGAAGTTCCTATGGAGGCTCTTGACAATATCGAATACACAACTATGTGCACTTTATAAGAGTTGAAGAAACTTCAAAAGAAATATATGTTTCTACTACAACAATTAGATCAATCTAAAAACCATGAAGAACAAGAACAAAAGATTCATCGAGAAGACAAAGAAGAATATATCAATATATTAATGATTGAATTTTTTGATCTAACAAAAGAAATGAATGAGTTGAATGCATATGACAAAATCAATAAATGAACATAAGAATTAGAAGAAACAAAAGAAATGGTCAACAATCTAAAGACTCAACTTGAAGAAGCTAAGGAAATTGAAAAAACCCTGAAGAGCCAATTGACTAAAAAGGAAGAATCATGCCACACAATTGGAAGTCATCAACCTCAAAAGGATTCAGCTAGAAAACAAGAAAGAAATAAAAAGATTGAAGATTGAAGCTGTTGACCTAAAAAAAGAAACAGAAGAGTTGAAGACATATGATAAAACCAATAAATGCACAGAAGTCTTGTATGCAACAGAAGAAATAGTCATCAGTCTAAAGACTCAACTTGAAGAAGCTAAGGAAATAGAATAAGACTTAAAGATCCAGTTGACTAAAAAGGAAGAAACATGTCACATGTTGGAATTGGAAGTTATCAACCTGAAAAAGAATAATGAAAAGACAAAATCAATTGTCAAATTCCAGAATAGCTCAGCCATCTTGGATAAGATTTGGAATAGTCAAAGACCAACCGATGACAAAACTGGTCTTGGGTACAATAAAAAAGAAGAAGGTGGCAAGTGGAACACCATTCAAAAACATGAGAAAGGATTATCCTCCTCCAAAATAAAATGTGCAATCACAAACCAAATACAAACCATGAACATTGTTAAAAGATGAATCTATAAAATTCAAAAACAAGAAACATATCAAAAGGCAGGATTCTCATGTCACAACTGACTCGAGTATGGAAACACCTTCAATGGTTATTATTTTTCTTGTAAAAAGTTTGTCACAAAGCATTGGAATGCAAGAGTCCTGAAAAGAAAAATTTGGGAAAGGTCCAATAACTTAATGAGATGTTGGAGATGCAATTATGTTGGGAACACAACAAATTTTTTTCATACCACGGAATTCTACAAATGTGATAAGTTTGGACACAAATCCCAAGACTATAGGAAATCAAGAAGACAACCTATGAAAAATAATCCATACATGTCAAGAATGAAATTTAATGAACTTTGGAAGAAAATAAATCTCAAAGGACAAATGTAGAAAAAATATGGTTCATTGAACATAGTGCCTTATGGAAAGATATGAAGAAGAAAATATGATGCAGAAAACAAGAAATATGATGAAGATATTGCACCTAAAAATGAAGAAATTGATAACAATAAACTGATGGATGAAACTCCTAATAAGGAATGTGAAATTCAGATCTTTTCATATGAAGAGGAACAAGCTCAAGGAAGAAGAATTTCTAAATAAGAATATGAAGAAGATTATGATGCACAAAACAATGGCAATGATGATGACCTCTCAAAACCAAATCAATTTGTAAAATAGTGTGGTGAATAAAAAAAACTATCTAAAGAAGAAAGAAACAAAAGGAGCTCAAAATATATAATGACAGAGTATGAATAGAGTAAAGTTATTAAAGATATGAAAGAACAGTAAATATCTCTTGGAATCAAAGAACTAAATAATATCAAGAAGAAGAATAAATAGATCAAGAATATAATTAAGCTTCACACCCTTGTCCATTATGACAAAGGAGAAGACTATAAAACCCTATTTCAACACAAAAATCCCAAGAGATTGAGATAACAACTGGCACATTCACAGGGGGAGAAAAGTAGTAAATTTTTTCTTTCCTTTGTTATTAATGTCAAAAGAGGAGAGATAAACAATAAAAACAAAGCCCAAAATAAATGGGACAAAGACAAGGGGAGCATCACCTCAGGGGGAGCATCCTCTCAGGGGGAGAAGAAAAATATTCCCTTTGTCATTGTTGTCAAAGGGGGGAAATATAAAGAGTAAAACAAAGTCAACTCAAAGGACTCAAAATACAGAATACATTTCACAAGGGAAGTAATGTTGGCACAGGGGCATACCCAGGGTTCATCTCTAATAGTGCACCAACAAGCCCTAACTATTGGCCCTTTCAGCAACACCTGCGAAGCAGATGCTATCTCACCTGAAGTAGCAATAGGGGGTTGCAGGACATAGGTGTCTACAACCAGAGGAAATGCAAGTGAAATCAAGGCAACCAAACATGGAGAACATATTATTCTTTTTAAGCACAAACCTACTTCGCACAACTATATAGCATCCTCAGAGTAACATAAGTAAAGAACACAGCATCAATCGCACACAACAACATGATATATGTGGTTCACCCTCTCCCTAGGTCTACATCCATAGAACTATGCTTTATAATATATTCAATGAAAGCTTATAGTTCTATTTGCACTCTTTTCTTACAGATCTCTCTCTTTCTCTCTTCTCTCTATCTCCCTTCCCTGCACACCCGGCTACAGGGTTGATCTTCACACCTAGTTGAAGATCTTACAATATCGAATATCCTCACAGCACAATACTCCTCTCTCTACATTAACATTAATGAACTCAGAATGAGCAACCACAACAACCCATCCTAGGTCATCTTGACCTTTATTTATACATTACAATAGCTCACCGATAGCCTTAGGTTGAAGCCTAGGTGTCAAAACCCTAGATACCAAAACCCTAGGTCAACTTGACCCATGTTTTTAGGGCTTCACCAGCCTGTCTTTCCTTCCTTCCCACGAGGCTCTCCAAGAATCTACCGGTGGATTTTTCTGCTTGCTGAGTTGCCCATGATCCATCTTCCTTGTTGATCTGTCTTCCTCGATCTCCTCATCCAATGGCTTAATCTCTCAGACTTCACTCCATCTTTTCTTCTTCTTTAACCACTTCGACATGATCTCAATCAACCTTCCTTTCGTGCAGTTCGTGTTTCACCTTTTATTCTCTAGTATTCACTTTCCTCCATAACCAAGGGACAATAGGCCCCCAACACTCACTTGTGACTCGTCCCGAGGTGCTCTGATCTGAATCTTTTGTTGTATCTCAACTTCAGACTGCGCAGCACAGCCTATGCTTCCTACTTTGTTCCTCCACCCTATGTGCAGACTGTCTTTCTTGTGTCTAGTACTTAGTCTCAACTGCACCTACTACCTATACCCTTCTCCTTTTGTTTTTACCGAGAGCTACGAGGCAGCTGGTTGTCATAGTACAATTTCAACCGGCTCCAATTCACCAATCCTTCCTTCCACTCCCCATTCAAAGTCTTCGGCTACGCAACTCCTCCTTCTGTAACATAGGAAACCTCATATGGCCCCAGCCAATGCGTTTTGAACTTCCCTAGATGCTTCATGAACTTGCTATCATATACCAATACCACATCTCCTTGCTTAAATGCTTTCTTCTTGATATGTCTGTCATGGTAGGCCATTTCTCGTTCCTTCTAAACCTGTTGATGGAATCCTGCAATAAATGTGTCTTCTTCTAGTTTGACCAACTGTGTGAGCCTCTCTTGAAAAACTCCAGTGTCATCCATATCTGTAAAGGCTACAATTCTTAATCTAGGAACTAAATATTCCATGGGTACAACTACTTCTATGCCATAAACTAACTTAAAGGGGATCTGCATTGTCAAATTCTTACAAGTAGTTCTATAGGCCCATAACACTGTTGGTACTCTCAAATCCCAGTCATCTTTGTTTACACTGCAAATCTTCATCAGCGTTGTCTCGAAGATCTTGTTGAAATCTTCAACCGTACCATTCGCCTACGGGTGGTATGGGGTGCTCTTCTGATGGTGAACTTCAAATTCCTGAGTCAAGGCTTCAATAGTCTTGTTAATAAAATGTGTAACTTGATCACTCATGAGGATATTTGATCATCCAAACCTAGTTATGATATCATCAAATATGAAACGCGCAGATGTAGTTGCACTACAGGCCTTAACTTCTCTTGCTTCTGTCCATCTAGTCAAATACTCCGTCGTAGTGATGATGTATTTGGCTCCTGTGTGCTTCCCTGGTGGTTTTATAGGTCCCATGAAGTCAATGGCCCATTTCACAAATGCTTGTAAAGTTAGCTGGGGTGCTAAAGGCATCTCATCTCTTTTTGAAGGTTTCCCAACTCATTGGCATACATCACAGGCTCTGTAGTATTCTTTAGCATCTCTGTGTAAAGTGGGCCACTAGAGGCTAGCTCTAAGAACCTTCTGTGTTGTTGCTTTTCATGCGTAGTGTCCTCTTGCGATGTCTTCATGAGCTTCTACTAAAATCAGTGGTCGTTCTACCTCCATAACACATCTTCTCAGGATCTCATCAAGTCCCATCTTATATAGTTGTCTAGCTATAAGCGAAAAATATGCAGCGCACACTACCAGTTGTTTCTTTTGATTGACTATGTATTTGCGAGGTGTTCTCCTTGTTGATAGGAACTGAACTATCTCAGTGAAGTGATCATTAGCCTTTCTAATGGCTAGCAACTATACATATGGCATGGTATCCTCCAAACTAGTAGGTTCCTCTCTGTGTTCCAACCTAGACAAGTGGTCAGGTCCCTTGTTCATCCTTCCTGGCTTTACCACAATTTCAAAATCATATTCCTGAAATAATAGAATCCATATGCATATCCTTCCCCCCAACACTAGCTTGTTGACTAGGCATTTCAGCATGGATTGATCAATGAACATCTTAAAGTGTCCTCCTAACAAGTAGTGACAAAACTTTTGCAACGCATACACCATGGCTAAACCTTCTCTCTCAGTGGTGGTGTAATTTATCTCAACTATTGAGAGATTCCTTCTAGCAAAGGCTAACAGGTGGTCAATATCTCCTGCTCCTAGTTTTTCTAACACTGCTCCTAGTGCAATAGAAGATGCATCGACATGCACATTAAATTCCTTGCTCCAATCTGGAAAAACCAGAATAGGCACAATAACCATTTTCTGTTTCAATGTGTCAAAGCTCTGCTGACATTCTTTTGTCCATTGAAAATGACAATCTTTCTTCAGAAGCTTCTCCATAGGTGTTGTAATCTGTGCATAGCCCTTAATGAACTTCTTGTATTATGTCCTAGTGCAATGCACAGCTGTTTGACTGAAGTAGGAGGGGGTAAATTGACAATAATGGCAATCTTAGATGGATCTACCAATAACCCCTGCTTACACACAATATGGCCAAGCAGCACTCCAAAGGGAAAAAATAAGATGCATTTCTTCAGGTTCAGGCCAATCTGACATTGCCTTCACTTATCCAACATTAGTCTTAAGCATTAAATATGGTTTTGTAATAAGCTAAAAACAGTCCAATCATCAAAATATGCTTCCAAAAATTTATGTAAAAACTCCTTGAATGCTTCGACCACCGCCCTAGAAAATATGGTTGGTGCATTCTTCAATCCAAAAGACATCACTGTGTATTGGTAGGATCCCTATTCTATTGCAAACATGGTCTTATGGCGATCTTCCTTGGTAATCATGATCTGATGGTATCCTAAGAATCAATTGATGAAGGAGTAGACTTCTTGTCCTCCCACGTTATCTAACACTTCATCAGTAAATGGTGTAGGGAATGGATCATGTAAACATGCATCATTCAACTTACTGAGATCTACACAAATTCTAATATCTCCTATTTTCTTATCCTGAACCACCATAGGGCTAATCCACTCTGATTCTTCAACAGGTTCTATGATTCCTTCTTCCAGCATTCTGTCTAATTCAATCTTCACTTTCTCCTTATATTTAGGGTTCAATCTGTAGGGTATTTGTTTAACTGGCCTTGCATCTGGTTTCAAGGGGTTATTCATCTCTCCCATGGGACCTTTAATGCCCTTCATATCAGTGAACTTGGTTGGAAACAAGTCCTAATATTAGTGCAGTAACTCTATGATCTTATCAATAGTGGCATCATCCCAGTAATATCCAACATTATCAAGATTAGGTGCTTCCTTTGTTCCAATATTAACTTTCTTGATTTTGATTGGTTGTCCAATAAAAGGTATTTCAACTCTTGGTCCTTCTATGTCTCTCGGTCCTTTCATTTCTGTGATGTTCACATTCCTAGGATCATCGTCTTCATCGACATTGATATTGTAACATCCTTGCAATTTCTGAAGAGGTGCAGTCCATTCACCCTCGTCTTGCTCCACAAGGAGGCTAGGTGCTTCCTCAAATACTTTCTGTCTTACAACCTATAAAGCTTGATCTACTAGAGGGTGTTGACTTTCAAATAAAAATGTAGCTACAAAATTCTGAGTCATACCTTTCCAATCTGCAGTGGTGAGGTACAGTTCTTCTTGAAGGTACCAGTTGATAGATGTTGTGTCTAAAGTATTGATGAATTTATGCACCCACTGTTCTTGATGAATGCAGCTCCAGGCCTCCTCGCAACCTCACAGATGGTCTTTTAGACAGATTTGACCTGTGTACCTAACTTCACATCCTTCGACTTGTTCTAAAACGTGCGTTGTCATCAAAGTGTGATATTGTATCCATTTCATGATGTTCCTTTTATGTGTTCCCCACAATCTTGTTGGAGTAGCTTTCAAAGCCTCGTCCAGTTCCAATAGTCTCTATTGTACTAGTAAAGTTTCTTCAAATTACAATAAGAAAGTTTCTAAGTGATTCAAACCATCAAATGTAGGTAAATTACTTATTGTTGTGTCGATCCAGCGAACTTCTCTACTCAGTCTATAACATCTCCATGTAGATACTTCATACATTTTATTATGCCAATTCTCCAGTGCTTATTTTGAGTCTGATGAACATGCATTGTCACTTCGCCAGCTTAAATTCCCATATGATGTAGGATTAATGTAATCATGTTGTCTTGTTGTCAGCTTGTATATATTCCCCAACATATGTGCGCGTTCTTCTTCTCTGATGGGTTCTGTGTATCTAGGACCTTCATCAGGATCCAAAGGTGCGATGACCCTAAGGCCATCACCTTCAAATGTCATTCTTCTTTTCTTCAAGTCAACAACAGTAGAATTTTTGAAATCCCAATCAATTCCTAATAGTGTGAGGTAAGGACATCTATCATCAACTATCTCAATCACCTCGAAGTCCACAAATGATCTGACCCCATCGATGTCCACAGGGACATGTTCCAGTCTTCCAAAGGGCCTCACAGCCTATTGATTGGCCATCCTAAGCCTGATGGGGGAATAGATCAACTTAGTTTTTCCCATCAGTTCTCAGGTCTGATTCGTCATAACATTGACCTCCAATCCTAATTCAAGGACCACATAATCTATATCATAATCTCTGATTTGAGCATTAAGGTTTAGTTTCTTATTTTTCCTTCTTTTTTGGATAGTTGATGTACTGCTTTACTCAGTAGAGGATCTACCTTTCCTAGCTCATGTTGTCTGATCAAGTTTTGTATATCTTGTATAGTACTCTCATCCTTTATCAAATTAATTCAATTGCATAAGAATTCCATGAGTTTTCCTACCACTTTTCCTTCTCCAGGCGAAGCAGACTGATAAAAGGCCAGGGGCATTCCACATTCTCTCACTTCTGGTTGTGCCTTTGATGAAGAACCCTGATCTCTTCTAAACTCTTTTCTTGCCTCTTCAAATGTTTGCTTCTCTCTCTTTGGATCAAACTCTTCTGTCTTCTCTGCAGCTTTTCTGACTCCTGATTGTTCTGTAGTCTTCCCTGGAGTCACCATGTCTTCTCTTGTAGCAGTGCCTCCTCTAGTGATAACAACGACTTTGGTATCTACTCCATGAGGTTCTGCAATGATTAGTTGTACTTGTTGGTTCCCTCCTCGTCTTTCCTGAAGTTTGGCTAACAGTGCAGGACAATATTCTATGACATGTTCAAATGAATTGCAGTAACTACAAGTGGTACAAGGGTTTTGATAGTCCCTTGCCAAATGACCTGGTTGTGTGTAGTTATAACAAATGATCTGACCTATACCTTGGCCCATGGCTCCTCTGAATCCACCACGAGGGTTGAAGTTTCCTCTTCCAAGGGAATTATATTGCGTAGTGTTCCCTTCTTGTTGTACCTCACCTTGAATTTTGTAGATATCCCTTGATATTTCATGTAAGAGGTCGTAAGCTCTACAGTCCTTCTCATCATGACCCATAGATTTACAGAATGTGCAGTAGATATCCGTAGGTGTATGAACATACGTTTGCATGTAATAGAATTCTCAAGGGCATTGTCTATTTATACATACCTTTCACCAAGGTAGAGTAACTTGCTTCAAAGGGCTCGAAGCTCCAAAATCCAAACATTCATGAAACAAGGGACAATGCTCCTTGTCATGGCCTTCTGATTTGCATCTAATGCACCAGATTTATTCTCTCTTATCGTTTCCCTTATATTTTTTCATATCTTCGACCTTTAGTGATAAGCTAGTTAGTTGACTCAAGATTTGACTCATACCTGAGATGGATTATTCCATAGGAGTCGATTCAAGTTTCATGGCGATATCCAGCGCCTCAGCCTGTGAAGCAATCTTCTGCTACATCAGAGGGACTTTCATGTGTGGTAGGAGGGCAACAATGAACCATTCTTTATTCTTCTCATCTAGGATCTGAAAACTCAAATGACCTATCAAGGTCTTAAACCTCTGATCAAACTCCCAAACCAGTTCAGCTACTTTCTACTTGATTTCTTTCAACTCTGTGATGCACTGTGATTCCAACTTGGGTTTCTTGAATTCAACAATCAGTGCAGTCTTAATCTCATTCAGTCATTTCAGTTGGACAAATCCTTGGACAAACTTCATGTACCAACTTAGTGCACGATCTCTCAGGGTAGTACTAAACTAAGCTCATTTAACAGCTTCATCAGTGACATTCTTAATACTCCATACAACTTCACATAGAAACCAGTGTTGGTCAGGATCTTCAGATCCATCTCCTCTAAAGGTGGGTAACCTCATCTCATCTGCCATAGATATTCCTAATGTTCTTGACTGAGTATGCACTAAACCACTTGTACTAGTGCTCTGAGTGTTCTGATAACTTAGGTTACTTTGGTTACTTAATGTTGTTAAAACAACAGGGGGTGTAATAGCACTTACTTCAACAGTCTACATAGTCCCTGAATTTTTTGACTCTTCTCGGTGAGGTTATTCAGTCTTCTCTTCTTCTGCCCTAGCAGGCTCTAAATGTTCCTCATTCAAAAACTCTTCTTCTTCTCCATTGTAGAACCCTTCTTCTTGTGTTTTTTCCTAACTCTGATTGAACAAGTTCACCAGAGGAACTTCTCTAAAAATCCTCCCACTGCGCATGTGTCCGACCTCTATGTCACTATCGTTGTTTGAATTCTTGAACATTATCTTTTTTAGTCTGACCCACTACTATATCTTCAGGATGTTCTTTTCATGTAGTAGCATCTTGATCTTAAACTTCAAGAAGTGTAAAAATTTTCCTCTAGTTCCCTTAAAGAAATATCTCTCTGCTTGGCTATATGATTCTACCTTATCAATAGCAAACTCTGTGATATACCCTTTGATGGTACTATCAAGCCAGTGATCTACCTTCTTGATCAGCAGTGACATCCAAACCACAGGCGGTCTAGATCTGATCTCAATCTCGGTATCTGCTAATATGCCAGACACTCATATAGCTCCTTATAAATCCCTCCAAAGAAAATCTCGTGTATATTAGTAAAGATATACTTTCCCAACCAATCTTTTGTGCTAATATTAGGGTTCTTATTCTAAGCTTCTGTGAAGTCCTTCTCTTATTCTTCTATCCACTTTTGAATCTCTGTCTTCGATGGAAACCACCTTACCATTCCCTCAAGAAGATCATGGTCTCAGCAACGAAACCATTTGTTGCCAAAGGGGCAAACCCAGGGTTCATCTCTAATAGTGCACCAATAAGCCCTAACTATTGGCCCTTTCGATAACACCTGCGAAGCAGATGCAGTCTCACCTGAAGTAGCAATAGGGGGTTGTAGGACACGGGTGTCTACAACCAGAGGAAATGCAAGTGAAATCAAGGCAACCACACACAGAGAACATATTATTATTTTTAAGCACAAACCTAATTTGCACAGTTACATAGCAGATCTAACATACTAATGCATCCTCAAAGTAACAGAAGTAATGAACACAGCATCAATCACACACAACAACAGGATATATGTGGTTCACCCTCTCCCTAGGGCTACGTCCATAGAACTGTTCTTTATAATATATTTGGTGAAATCTTACAATTCTATCTACGCTCTTAGCTTGTGGATCTCTCTCGTTCTCTCTTCTCTCTATCTCCCTTCCCTGACCCAGCTGTAGGGTTGATCTTCTCACCCAACTGAAGATCTTACAATACCGAATATCTTCACAGCACAATACTCCTCTCTCTACATTAACATTAACAAAATTAGAACGAACAACCACAACAACCCATCCCAAGTCCTCTTGACCTTTATTTATACATTACAATAGCTCACGGGTAGCCTTAGGTCAAAGCCTAGGTGTCAAAACCCTAGATACAAAAACCCTAGGTGTCTAAAACCCTAGGTCAACTTGACCCACATTTTCAGATCTTCGCCAGCCTGTCTTTCCTTCCTTCCCGTGAGGTTCTCCAAGCATCTACCAGTGGATTTTTCTGCTTGTTGAGTTGTCCAAGATCCATCTTCCTTATTGATCTGTCTTCTTCAATCTCCTCATCCAATGGCTTACTCTCTCAGACTTTGCTTCATCTTTTCTGCTTCTTTAACCACTTCGACTTGATCTCAGTCAACCTTCCTTTCGCGCAGTTCGTGTTTCACCTTTTCTTCTATAGTATTCTCTTTCCTCCATAACCAAGGGCCAACAAGCAAGAATTTTTTACTAAGGTTACCATCAATAACAAAGGGGTAGATTGTTGGAAATTTATTTGTCATTGATGTCAACCTTGATAATTAGGTGAAGTATCATTGATTGATTGGTTTGAGAAACATTGTCAATATTGGACATATTATTATGAAGGTGACTTGAATTTCAAGCATTATCAATATTGGGCATAATGTTATGAAGGTTGGACATAATTTTATGGAGGTGAATTGAATGTCAAACATTGTCAATATTGGACATAATGTTTTGAATGTGACTTGAATGTCAAAGATTGTCAATATTGGACATAATGTTATGAAGGTGACTTGGATATCAGTAGAAAGATAATATTGACTAATATATTGTATGACCTTGATACACTCATCCTATATTATATAGGTTGATATTGTGTCATTAACATAGATGCACAAAAGAAGAAGCTATGAAGGAATTGTCCAGAAAAAAAGGGGTAAATGGATAATCCAATATGGATTCATACAAATAAAAAATAAAGAAGTTAATAAGACATGGTTCATTAAAAGTGATTAAGAAAAACTCAATTGAAGAAGAGTCCAGAGATGAGAATAAATGACAAGGGTAGATGTTTGGTGAGGAAGCATTGACACCATCGAGTCACAAGTCGAGTCGATTCAAAACAACAATAAGGTAAACTATCTGGAATTCGATCGATTGCAAAATGAGTCAAAGACAAGTCAGCCAACTGCAAGGCTATAGATTGACAGAAGTTGGAGAATACAAGTCGAATGATTTCAAGATGATTCAAAAACAATTTGACCAAATGAAGGTCGAAGTCAAAGGAAAATTGGGTCAGAAAATACAAGCTGGCCATATCAAGTTGAGACGACCAAAGTCAAATTTCTCGAGTCGATTTTCTTCCAAGTCGAGTCAGTCCAAGAAATAAGTAACCTAAAGTTCGAATTCGAAGCAAACTTAAATACAAGTCGGGTCGAGGCTGTAGCAAGATGGGTTGACTAGAATTGAAATACTAAAGTCGAAATTTCTCCTAGTTGATTCGACCAAAAATATGCTTGTCGGTCGAATGATTAAGCAAATACAAAAAAAGGGTGAGACCAAGTCAAATCTTTAGTGACTAGCAGCTGAAAGGGAACCGATTTTAATATAACCATCAAGTAAATGTTTACAAGTTCAATTTAAATAATCACCAAAAAAGGAGATATGTGGAGGTCAATTTAGACATTCATGAAAAGGTAATATGTATTGAATTTGATCTGGCATTGGTCGATGAAAGAAAAATCTGGGAAAGTTTCCTTCAAAGAACCTTCTGTACCGACCACCTCGCACAATTTCTAGGGAAATCTCTCGCATGTCAGCTAATTGGGAATGTTCTGCAAAAAACCCATGTCATAGAATTTTAAAATTTGTTTTCATCACTCCAAAATCTTCATACAATAATCATTGTTTAAATTGGTGTATGCAAATCAATTAATACTAAAGCTACCATTTGTGTTAATTAAATGAAGGGGTGTAATGTTTCATTCGAAAATGACACATTGTTTCAAAGTGGAACCCTTTGGAGGACTATATAAGTAAAGGAATATGAAGGGAAGAGAGTGTCTTGGTGGATATATATATATATATATACATAATGGATTGAATGCAAGTTCATTCTATCAGGTTGGTGCTTGTTTACAAGCTGAGTCTTGTCACGAGGATTGGATTCCTCACATATTGGTTGGATCTAAGATCAAAAACATGGGTCTTGCATCAGAGAGTTAGATCTCTCATATTCAATTGAAGTTGAAGATATTAAATGATTGATATTATTTATATTAATTCAAGTTAAATAAATAAAAAAATGATATCGTATATACTTCATACAGTTTGTGTTATACATGTTTATGAATAATTAATTAAACTGCACATATCTTATTCAATTAATTTATTTAATCTATGAAAGAGTGGAAAATAGCCAAAATTTATAGACAATGATTCACCCCCCCTCTCAGTGTTAGTGTGTGTTTCAACAATTGGTATCAGAACAAGGTCTCTTCAAGGAAAAATAGTCTAATCACTAGAAGTAATATCCTACCAAACACACACATGGATGAAAAAATGGATCTCTCCATAAATGAATCTCCTTTATTTGATGGAACAAACTACTCTTCATGGAGGGAAATAATGAAAATATATCTGAAGTCAAGAGGATCTGGAGTTTGGGACTCAGTAGTAAGTAAGCCTTGGTACTTAACTACCTCAACGAACAAATCCAAAACTTCAAAAGAAGCAAAGAGAAACAATTCAATGGCATTAAAATCAATCCAGAATGGAATGTCAGACCGAATCAAAGAAAATATGGGACAATGCACCTATGCTAAAGTATTATGGCTCCAGCTAGAGAGTTCTTATTAGATTAAAGTACAAAACACAGAAAATAAAGACAATACCATCAAGAAATTGATGCAATCCCCAATCATTAATAAATAAGACAACTCAAACAAGGAATTTATGCAACCCCCAGACATCAATAAAGAAGACAACTCAAACAAGGAATTGATGCAATCCCCAGTCATCAAAGAAGAAGACAACTCAAACAAGGAATTGATGCAATCCCTAGTCATCAATGAAGAAGACAAC
>JASDQU010243359.1:51598-72265 GCA_032191745.1 Picea mariana | reverse complement strand
AAAGTATTCAACTCTACCTCAAGCATATGACCTATCATCTCATCCTTCTTTCCAAACAAAATTTCCAAGGTGGTCCAGATCTCGTTTCAAGTCTTGCATGCAACAACATGAAACCATATATTAGTTGAAATTAATTCAAGAATAATTCATGTGGCTTCATCCTTTCAATTCTCCCATATCATCTTCTCAATTGCTAATGTAGGTTATGTTTATGTCCCCATCATCAAGTTGTATAATCCTTTCCTTCTGAGTTGAAATTCTACCTTGGGATTCCAATCAAAATAATTGTATGGTGTGAGGATTACCACCAAGTTTGAATGTAGAATAGGTGGTGTATCCATCTCTCCCACTATTTTTAAGAACCCCTAAAAGTTTACTCTTAATCTGCAAGTGAAAAACTGAGAAATCACTGCAGAAAGGTCACTTTAAGTGAAAATTCTTATCAGTTTCAGGAGATGATATTCCAAATTACTTTCTGAGAAAATGGTGAGGAATGTCTCCCCACAGTTGAAAACCCACTTGAAGAATGGGTCGATTTACTTCTCACGTGAGCCGTTTCCTCAAAAATTTAATATTTTTGGAGATATCACTGCAGAAAGGTACAACCACGGATTCATATTAGTTTCAAGAAGTTATATTCTGTCTTACTTTGTGAGAAAACAGTGAGGAATCTCTCCAAATGGTTGAAAACCCACTTGTTCAATGGGTCTATTTACTTTGAAAATGAGTCATTTCCTTCAAAAGTTAATGTTTTGGGAGAAATAACTGCAGAAAGGTACGACCACAATTTTTTCTCGTCGAAACTCTGATTTTCCTTATTCTTTGGCTTGTCTGGCTTGCTCCAAGAAGAATATCCTGATACCATGTCAATGTTTCATATACAATTGCACATGATATCTAGATAAATCAAGTACAAACAAATCTTATCAATAAATTAAGAGATTCAATATGGAAGAATGAGAAAATATATTCACACTACTCCAATGAGATGATAATTGATACATAGATGATGATCAATATGATACAATGAATGAGTGGAATACACTCATATGTATTACATAACATTTCATAATAGCAGAATGCATGCATAATAACATAATAGTGATGTTCTAAAATAGAAAGTCTAAAATAGAACTAGTCAATTAACTCCCACTGAACTAGTGTGACGAAAATAGAAATTTCTCAACCAATAGATGCATTAGAAAAGATTTGTATGGAACCAAGAATTGGTATATATATTGAATTTCGTGTGGAGGCTATTGAAAATCTTGAGTACACAACTATGTGCACTCTAGAAGAGTTGGAGAAATTTCAAAAAAAACATATGTTGCTACTACAATAGTTAGATCAATCTAACAACCATGAAGAGCAAGAACCAAATATAAAGCTAGAATACAAAGAAGAAGAGATCAACAGATTAAAGATTGAAGTTGTTGATCTAAGAAAATAAATGAGCGAGTTGAAGGCATATGGAAAACTCAATAAATTCACAAAAGAATTAGAAGAAACAAAAGAAATGGTCAACAGTAAAGAATCAACTTGAAGAAGCTAAGGAAAGTGAAGAAACCCTGAAGAGATAGTTGACTAAAAATGAAGAATCGTGTCACACGTTGGAATTGGAAGTCATCAACCTCAAAAGGATTCATCTAGAAAGCAAGGAATAAATCAAAAGATTGAAGATTGGAGTTGTTGATCTCACAAAATAAATAGAAGAGTTGAAGACATATGACAAAACCAATAAATGCACAAAAGTCTTGGATGAGATAGAAGAAATAATCATCGGTCTAAAGACTCAAATTGAATAAGCTAAGGAAATAGAAGAAGACTTGAAGATATAGTTGACTAAAAAGGAAGAAACATGTCACATGTTGGAATTGGAAGTTATCAACCTCAAAAATAAGAATAAAAAGACAAAAGAAACTGTCAAATTCCAGAACCACTCAGCCATCTTGGATAAGATATGGAATAGTCAAATACAAATCGATGACAAAAATAGTCTTGGGTACAATAAAAAATAAGAAGGTGGCAAGTGGAAGACCATTCACAAACATGAGAAATGATTATCCTCCTCAAAAGAAAAAAGTGAAATCACAAACCAAATAAAAACCATGAACTTTGTTAAAGGAGGAAGCTATAAAAGTAAAAAACAATAAATATATCAAAAGGCAGACTTCTCATGTCACAACAGACTCAAGTACGGAAACACCTTCAATGGTTATTTCTTTTCTTGTAAAAACTTTGGTCACAAAGCATTGGAATGCAAGAGTCCTGAAAATAAAAATTCAGGAAGGTCCAATAACTTAATGAGATGTTGGAGATGCAATTATGTTGGGCACACAACAAAGTTTTGTCATACCATGACATGCTACAACTATGATAAGTCTGGGCATAAATCCAAAGAATGCGGGAAATCAAGAAGACAACCCATGGAAAATAATCCATACAAGTCAGGAAGGAAATCTAATGAACTTTGGAAGAAAAGAAGAGAGGATAAATCTCAAAGGACAAATGTAGAAAATAAAAGTTCATCAAACAAAGTTCCTTATGGAAATATATGGAGAATAAAATATGAAGCATAAAGCAAGAAATATGATGAAGATCTTGCACCTAAAAATAAAGAAATTGATAACAATAAACTAATGAATGAAACTCCTAATAAGGAATGTGAAATTCATAGCTTTGCATATGAAGAGGAACAAGCTCAAGGAAGAAGAATTTCTAAAGAAGAATATGAAGAAGATTATGGTGCACAAAACAATGGTGATGATGATGAACTCTTAAAAGAAAATCAGTTTGTAGAATAGTGTGATGAACAAAACAAATAATATCTAAAGAAGAAAGAAACAAAATGAGTTCAAAATATATAAAGATAGAATATGAACAGAGAAAAGTTATTAATGATATGAAAGAAAAGTAAAGATCTCTTGGAATCAAAGAACTAAATAATATCAAAAAGAAGAAGAAATAGATCAAGAAGATCAGTAAGCTTCACACCCTTGTCCGTTATGAAAAAGGAGAAGATAATAAAATCCTATTTGAACACAAAAATCCCAATATATTGAGATAACAACTGACACATTCACAGGGGGAGAAAATAAACAAAACTTTTCTTTCTTTTTTCATTAATGTCAAAAGAGGAGAGATAAACAATAAAAACAAAGTCCAAAATAAATGGGACAAAGACAGGGTAGCATCACCTCAGGGGGAGAATCACCTCAGGGGGAGCATCATCTTAGGAGGAGAAGAGGAATATTACCTTTATCATTGTTGTCAAAGGGGGAGAGATAAAGAGTAAAACAAATTCAACGCAAAGGACTCAAAATACATAATACATTTCACAAGGGAAGAAAGATTGTTTTACTAAGGTTTCCATCAATAACCAAGGGGGAGACTGTTGGCAATTTCGTGGTCATTGATGTCAAAATTGATAAATAGGTGAAGTATCATTGATTGATTGTTTTGAGAAGCATTTTCAATATTGGACATATTTTTATGAAGGTGACTTGAATGGAAAGCATTGTCAATATTGGAGGGTAAACTCATAAATGTGGATGTCTACTTTGCTTGTTTTTTGAGAAAAAAAATTATATTTTCACAAATTCTTCAACTTCTAGTAAATAATTTATTTATTTTTTATTTAGAATTTCACTTTACGGTAAAAACAAAACTTGTCAAGAATTTTGTTAGCTTTCTATTGACTATTTTTCATTTTGTTTTTATTGAGACATGATATGTCAACTTAGCAATTGTTTGATAGTATGTTCCTTAAAAATGAAGGGAATGATAATGAGTTATGTTTTTCCCCAAAAATGTATCAATTATTAAACTTTTGTTTCTGAAAAATGAAATATGTTGCAAAATTACACAGAGACTCTATTTTATGCTAACTATAGTTTTGAATCTAACTGATGAATATTATAATTTCTACAATTTTTTGAAGTTGACCAATTTGAAAAAGATGCAGATTTTAAACACATTTTTTTACCCATGATGTAATTTTCTTAATGTTTACTTAAAAGTAAAATATAAAAATATCCTTTTGAAGATGACAATCTAAAGCTTATTAATATAAATTTTCCATAATTTTTTCGTTGTGTATTTTTACATATATGGATTTTTCATTTTATTGAATATCAGCGTCACCTAAAAATATTATGCAGTGATTTTTTTGAAAAAATAATTAGAATTAGCTTAAAAAAATGAAAATGAATATGAATTATATCAACTGAAAGTAGATTTGTTTCTACAAATGTCGTTATTAGTTATGAAACTAAATTATTTGTATTTGTAGGAGTCTGCTACCTCCAAAATTGAAGTAACCTGGAGAGAATTGGGAGTTTTTAGTAAACTGTCCCAGTTGTAGGTTTTCGGCTGAAAGAATATTTCGACTGAAAAGAATAAGTTTTCGGTTGAAAGTTTGGTTTTAACAAAAAGTCGTTAAAAATAAATGGAATTCCAATATTTCGGTCAAAAATTAATCTTTTTGGACGAAACGTTTATGTCAAAATTCTGTTGGTCGGAAATATATGAAGAGACACATTGTTTGGCATATTGATTAGCCTATCATTTTGCGTGAAATAATATAAATATACTTTCGAACGAACTTGTTTTGCACAATTTATTCCCTTAGTTCATATTTTCGATTATGTGGAGCCACTAAAGAGAAGTTTGGAACAACTTTTTGTCAGACAGTTGGCTTGGGTTGATGGACAGTTGTTATGGATTGTTGGTTGTCATTGATGCCAACCATTGGAGAGTGATATTGTAGATTGATGTCAACCCTTAGTGATTGATGTCAACCCTTGGACAAGTCTGGTAGAGAATTACAGTAGAAAAAAGGCATGAGTAAGGGACCCGAGTCTATTTGAGGTATAAGGGAATGAAGATCAATGAATTTACAGGTAAGACTATTCTATATGCATAGTACATGTCATGCCATTTTTGTTGATATGTGGAACGCCACATAACTTCTCACGGTTACAGAGTTATGGGCACGTGAAGTTGGAGAACCCTCATGAGTTATCTAGAAGATCCTAGAAGGTCAAAGAAGTCATTTTTTTCTAGAATCTCCTAGAAGAAGTTGACTAGTCAAGGTGGTTAGTCATGGGTTAAAGTGGTTGCAACAAGAAAAAAATTAAAAATAAATTAGTTTCAACTAGAATTGGAGAGTTTACTATTTGTGGATAAAGTGGTTAAGTGGACAAAGTGGCTAAGTGGAAAAAGTTGGTTAAGTGGACAAAGTGGCTAAGTGGACAAAGTGGTTAAGTGGACAAAGGGGCTAAGTGGAAAAAGTTGGTTAAGTGGACAAAGTGGCTAAGTGGACAAAGTGGTTAAGTGGACACTTCTAGAGGAAGCTGCTTAGAGAGTATAAATAAGAGAGAAAGGGTCTCCCATTAGTATCCATTGAGAATATTGAATATCTACAAGTGACTGAGGTAACCAAAGGGTATCTAAGGCAATATTCATAGGGAAGGTGAAGTAAATAAGGTTTAAATTCAAGGGAGGATAAAGTCTTTTAATGATGCTTTCTAAGGTATGTTCTTTGCAGGTCATCTCACCATTTTCGCAATAAATTTTTTTCTACAATGATTCAGATAGCGAAAAATGGCGTTTGTTGAGGAAACATATCTAAGTAACTATGATAACAATTTTAGCTTGTGGGTCATTTTATTTTTGGAGTTACACTCCGTGGAAAATAGGGTTTGTGGCTAGTCCTGAAACTAGTCTAAAACATTTGTTCCGGGTAAAAACGTCATAACTTCTTCATAACATATCCAAATTCAGTATGACCAAATGTATTGGTTAGAGTACTATCAGTAGTATGTATTGTACCATTTTCAGATCCATACAACAAATATTATGTGCGGGGAATTCTTTAAAAGTTCGCTCTCTAGAATAAGCCAAAATTCAACAAGGTGTGTCATTTTTGCTGTAACTCCTTTTCTGGGAGGTTCCAAGAAGTGAAGCCTGGAGGAATTGCAGACAAGACACTGAAGAACATTTTGTACTATTTTCAAAGCTATATTCATTACAAGTACATAGTTAATATTATTGCAAGTTAGGGTTGTTGACTAATCCAAAATTAGTCATGTGAGACTAAAGTAAAGTTTGATGAAAAATCTAGTCTCTTGTTGTTAAAGTTAAAGAAGGTTTGCATGTATGTGATAATATGCACTAGTGCTAGCGAAAAAAACCCCCCTTTGACTACACCAGGGTTCAGAATGTAGGCAGATCGATTAACCGTCTAAAAGTCAATTAATTCTGTATACTACCCCAAACATACCAAAACTAATATAAAGAAAGCAAGGAAAAAGAAAATCGGGTAACTGTACCTCCAATCCCACGTCTGATGACCTCCTTATGCTTGGAAGTTCCACTGATTGCACACCTCCTCCCAGGGGTGACCTGCATCCAAAGATTGACAAACAAAGAACTACAAGCATGTTATTCCATATATAAGTTAGGGTTATATGTTAGAATGTCAAGCATAAATCAATAAAAGTATTCAAGACACCATCATTTGGGACGGGAAAATGTAATTCTTTTATTAATAACACGAATATTATACCTTTACAATCAAAGTTGGCTATTGTTCCGCGAACCTGGTCCGGGCTCCTCTTCATCAAGCTCCAACTGCACCTTGTATGAACTTCTCCTCTCAACCTTCTGATCTCTTCTAGGGAAGTTAATGGGTTAAATGGAGGGAGAAGGGGCTAATGTGGGAATGCTGAAGAAACTTCTCACAAAAGGAAGCAATATCTTGGGCAAGGAGGGGAATTGAAATCGGGCATAGTTTCATTGTTCTTATGCTTAGATGTGAAATGAGACCCAAAAACCTCCTTTTATATGACAAAAGGATGGTTATTCGGTTGGGTGATGGGATATAGAAGGTGGATTAGTTGGAAAACTACCAACAACCCGTCAATTTCAACGAATTCCTTGCAACTTTTTATTTTTTGCAACTTTTGCAAGTATACGCGGGTTGTAATGGTGTAGCATGCGTATGTATGCAAGATGTAGTGGTGCAACAAGAGTATGTACATGGGAAGTAATGGTGTAGGGCGCATACTGTTGAAAAGTCAGCAAGAAAAATGTGTCTAATTTATTTTTCCCTTAAATAAATTGGACAATAAATATTAATCTATTATTTCATTCATAACTGAGTGAGTTGGATTTGTAACATAATTATAAGTGTAGTTAAGTGAGTTAATATTAGTTGTACTAGTTGTAACTAAACATGCACTAGTGAAATTTCAGTTAATCAGTGAACTCACATGCAACTGAAGATTCGCCACGGTTAACTACATTCATGTCAGATCCAATGGAGACCCAGTTGAGATAACAGGTGAAAGGGACAGTTTGTCTATCAGTTGTGATTTGATCACACATGCAGTGGATATGCTTATGATCATGTGCAAACTAGGCAATTGTATTCGATCATTGTGAGAATTCGAATTGCAGAGATTGTGCAGAGGAGGCAAGCTGTCTGAACACAGGAATCCGCACATGTATTTGTTGATTTGTGTATGACAATGTGAGATGATTGTATTGTACTAAGATCTCTTGGATTAGAGTTTAGTATGATATTGTTTCATGATTCATGATATACATAATATATGATAGTGGGGTTTTTAGCTTTACGCTTTCCCGGTAAAAATTTTGTGTTATGTGTTATTGATATTTCACTTTGTGATTATGGTTGTGATCATGGTTTAATTTTCTGCAATAATAATAGTAGAAGCGATTATGTATTTAACAGTGGCATATAATTGTTAGATAGGGAGAATCGAAAGAATACATTAAGTGTATCGAAATTTCTACACATACATCTTCAAAAAATTGGTTTTTTAAGAAGATCTATTCAGCAGTGTGTTGATGGGCGAAAATGACCGCTCGTCAACTGGAAGAGTGAGTCTGGTCTGGGGTTGTCTAATTAACCCAAGCCATTTGGATTAACTCACCCTAACGGGTTTAGCGGCTCCGTTGGCCGATCTAAGTCCTAAAGAAAGCGGAAAAATATAACTAAAGGAAATACAAAGACTTAATAAATAACAATCGCTGAAAAATATATACATCTATATATATCTACAGTTTAACTAACTAATACTTATAAAATAATTCTATATGTACAATATATACCAATAATGAGTTTTAATCTAAACTCATAGAAAATCCAATATTTAATGATTCTTCTGTTGAAAGTAATAAAGAAAGCTAAAATACTATTTATTTTTTGAGTTTGTTTTCCTAGATATAAACACTCATGAAATTAAACATAAAACTGCCTAATTAAACAGAAGATAATAGATAGCAGAAAAATTTTTACATAGAGAAAGTTACTATATTTAACAAGATGACGAAATCAAGTAACAGGCTGACCTGTTGTTTGCATTCAGTGTTTGTTTGTTGTTGAATATCCAACCACTTTTATCTGACGAAGTAAACCTGCTACAGATCTTGGGACTGCCCCTAATAAATGAGGAACGATAATATTGGACATTGAATTCTAACAACAGAACATTGAATAGATACAATTATAGTAATCATATGATTTGCAAATTGCTACGAGGAGATAAATCTTCTTGTGAGAATTTGCATGCAGATATTCAACATAAATTAGAGATGAATCTGCTAAATTAAATTGGATAGATGATCACTGTGTTTTGTTATAAAACACGATATATGGACAGCATATATAAATCAAATGATATCAATTCGTAATAAACTATGTCGACAAAAGCAATCATAATCTATTATCAAATTGAAATTAACATAACTTGAATGAAAACATCACACAAGAAAGATAAAGTTGTAACGTGCATTGTATTCCATTCAAGTTAGTGATAAAAACACCCATACTCTTTCCCCAGGCTAAGATGATCCAAATGTATACAAAATAATAGGTTTATATAGTTTTCAGGAAACATAACTATTTCCTATTGATAAGATCACGTTGGTTTCAAAAATAATGGGGGATGCAACCACCCTGATTTTGCTAAATATCAAAAACTATCAGTAGTCTAATTTACTCAAAATATAAATTTGATATGGCTGGGATATCTCAAAAAGTTCCTCATATATCCTTGGAAATCATGGGCTCCTTAATCATCCTGAAAACAAATGAAAACGAGAAGATTTCATATATGTTTTTAGTTGTCAAATCAAACAATTCGAATTTTTCTAACTGGCTACAGAATCTTACGATTCTGTAGCTAGTTATAATAGCAAATACAATCATATTTTATTCAATAGACAAAACAAACTAATCTTAATAAGAAAATAATCTATTCAATCAAATCGCATATCCTAACTTAAGAGTGACAAAATCATGCTAAAATTAAAAAACATCATACCTTAAATCATGGAATCAAAACATATCAAGAAATTTTGGAGTTTATGATAGTTGTTGCTGCCTCTACATTCTTGAAAATGACACGACCTGTAGTTTTCAATCGTTTCTCCTCTCCTTGGATATTGGACTCGAGTCTACTGTTTTCATTTGTCAGCCTATCGACTTGATCTCTTAAAGATTTGAGTTGCAACTGTAGCAATGGAACATCAGTATAGTACCTGTCGGTCCACAATCGACACTCATCACACTGTGATTGTAAGGACTGTGCATTAGCACTGACAGCATTAAGGATCAGAGAATCCTCCATGTGAATGGTAGGCTTATCACAGAGTTGGATGCCAGGAAATTCGGGATTATCCTTTAGACAAGGAGGCAGATTGTTTACATAGTCATAGGGTCGGTCAGGGTAGAGATCGTATGACACAGGGTCCTCCTTAGCCAAGAATATATCAATTTCTGAGTCTGAATATTCACTCACATCAATCGTGTTGATTGTGTCTGCACAGGGTTTCACTTTATTTCGAACACTTCGTGAAATCAAACGACCAGCCCTTTTGTTCTTGAAATTAACATCAACACTACCCTTTAGCTTCTTTCCTGTAGGTTTTTTAACATTTTTAGTGCTATCCTTTGGATGTGAACCCAGTTGATTGTCCTATTGAGTGACATTAGGGTAGATCAAGGGTTCATTATTAGGGGAAGAGTCGTAGGCCTGAAGCGGTGGAGAAGGGGTTGTAGGGTTCACAAGGGTTTCAACAATGACTGGTTTATCTACATGTCCCAGCTCACTATTGCCAAAGCCATTTCATGAAATGAATGCATCCCAACAATCATTTTGTAATTGCAACTGGTGCGTGAGGATAATTTTAATTAAACCATGATGGAATAAACTTGAATCAGACCTCTGTTTCCTAAACCGTTTACCCATTTTGTACAGACTTCTGAGTAAGTAGTAAGGCATATTCAAAGGAAAACTAATAAAACTCATAAGGAGGCGTAGATGATATAGGAAAACCAGTTCGAATCGACCCTCACAAGTGATGAATTTCTTCACAACAGCAAGCAAATCATTCCATCTAGGTTTTAAGAATGAAACCGGCATACCTCGATCACAGCTGGTGATTTTTCGTGAGGTGAACAGCAAAGTCCAAGGGACCTCTTCCACTTTCGCATTCTTAAACTAATTCTGACCAAATCCTGGCAATCCCATGGCTTGGCTTAAGAACTCTTCTGTCACTTCTAACTGCACATCACTGATCTTTGCCCTACAACCATCAAAAGTTAAGGAAAACTCTTGGGCGACCTGGAGGTTAAAGCCCTAAAATTGTTCGATGAACAAATGCCAATCGTTCCTTTCTAAGTCCTCTCTAGCGTTATCATACAATAGTAGGGTTTGGACGCCATTAGGCTCGACCCTCACCACTGGAGCCATGCTGAACAGAGGGGAAATTAACACAGAATACACAGGTAGGGTTTGGTAAAAGGCCACAAAGCCATAGCCCCGAGTCTCATCAAAACAATGTTGTGACAATTCAAACGGTGGGCAGAGGTGTTAATCACAATGCGTGCGAGAAAAAATCGTGAATCCTGAGACCATACTCAGGAGTGATGGCACGTTGTACATCGTTTTCCACCTTAGCATTAGGTATGTGTTAGGACCAGAGTACTTTGAAAACCATAGTGCATGCATTCAAAGTTTGATTGCAAAGATAGGTGAGTTTATAAAAATCGAATAAGCCAAAGTTTCCATGAAAGAAATATGGTTAATCATCAAACCAAAATTAATACAAAAATCAAATACCAATCGACGAGGTTCTTTCATTCAAAAAACCATAAGCTTCTTAGGCATTCTTAGAATTGAAAATATCATAGACAATGAGAGAAACATGCCCATAGCAAGAAATCGCAATTCTATCATAAACAATATGTTTCCAATGAAATTTTAAAACAGAACGATGATGATAGTTGTGATTTTTCATGCTTTCAGTCATGAAAATGAAGCATGAATAAATGATAGGTAAAATGTGAGGATTTACAACTGTCGTTTGAAGAAATGCTTATGAAGAATAATAAAATTTCATAGACCCTGTGTAGGCAGCTTTTAAAAATAATAATTATATACTTGCTGCCAACACATTGCTTTGGCAAAAAATGCAAGAGGGCCAAGGCCATGTATGCATGTGTAGATCAATTTAGGATTATAAAAATTTGTGCATATGTACATTATTGGATATTCATATGGCATGTTTATGGACTTAGAATAATATGTTTTTATATACATGCAATAATGATGTTATGGAAATTGAGTATGACTAATGATGGATTATGTATTCAGGAAAAATGATATAGCACGGTTGAATATGTGGATGTTGTTGTTGCTACATATGGATTCCATCCATGTGAAGAACCATGAGGGTGGTAGGAATGATGATTAAAAGGATGGTGGAGGAATCCTGCAAGCTTCTATAAATACCAGCTAATCAGGTAGCAACAAGTAGGTTGATAACAACCATACAAGTATGCATTTGGTTTCTTCTAATGCATAAATGTTGAAGGCAATTAAGGTAAGAATTCCCTTAGTTAAATTTGAAGATTTGAATTGATGTGTAATGGTCGAAGGTCGAGATTATATAAATATTGTTGAGTCTAGAATGTATTTAGGTAAAATTTAATTGCATATTATGTTATGATTAGTTATGAGATCATAACTCGATCAAGTCTGGAGACATACTCCTACTATTGAAATAAACGCCCATAGAGCTAGTCATGTGTGAGACCATGAGATGGTTGGATATGGAAAGTCTATATTTCTATGTGAATTCTCAATGGTTTCTCCTGTATTTCTGATGTTTGGACTGCAACCTCTTTGCCAACACTAAAGAGCACTTAGGAATTATGTTCCTAGTGTTGTGTATGGGTTGAAGAGGAAGGTATCCAAACAATCGAGAAAGTGATTGGGAAGAGGTTGGATGATGTGTTGAGGTGTTGGCTATACCTTCCAACTCACCTTGGTGGAATTCATGACATAGATATGTGTTATTATGGATTCAATGCAGGGATGCATTGTGAAGATGTGGTCATGGGTATTGGCACATTGATTTTTTATTTTATTGGTAATTATTGATTGCATTATGAAAATCATGTGATGCTAAAAATGCATAATGAATAATAGTTGCATTATATTTAATATGAATACTGTCTGGAGGTGATTGTTAATTTGTTACAATTCTGAGATCACTTTCTGAGATGTTGAAAATGTTACAAAGATAGAACGATAATGTGCATCAGTACTGACAGTTTGTTGGGCTAAGTGAAGGTTGAGAAAATTGCAAGTAGAGTGGTCTTGGATATGGAAATGATTTAATCCCATAAGGAAGACTAATATATACAACTGCAAGAGCCAAACATAATGAGCAGAAACGTCATGCCTGGAAATTGTATTTTCCTGTATAAAACAAATTTGAGAAATTAATAATTAAAAATTGTGATGATATGCTAACAATTTGTTGGGTTAAGTGAAGGTTGAAAAAATTGTAGGAAGAGTGGTCTTGGATATGGAAATGGTGTAATACCATAAGGAATGCCAATGTCTATTGCTACAAGATCCAAACATTATGAGAGGAATCTCATATTTGGAAAACAAAAATTCCCTATAAAATTGATTTGACATTTAATGAGTGAAATTTTTATGATGATATCTCATGATGATTGTATGTGTGTAATACATATGAGATTTTGGCTATTGAAGATGGAAACTTGGGAAGAAGAGCACCAGAAGGAAATTGAGCCCAAGGAAAAAGGCATGGAATTGAAGAAATTCTAGTGGACTTGTTGTAGTTGGGGTTCCTGGAGTCACAACTATGAGACTTCCTGGGTGAGTGCATTAGAGCCCTGAAGAGAAGTGGTACAGACTGAGGGACTGAAGATTATAGAAGGGGGTACACTTCCTTGGTTTGTGCAGGATGATGGGGGATGAGATCTTGTTGATTGAAATTGTTTCTAGAAATATAAATTATGAGATCATTATGCATGTTTTAGGACAGAGTGCCTATGTATGCATGTTTTTAGGCTGGAGTCCCTATGTATATAAGCGTTCAAATGGACTACCTATTCATATTAAAGGCAAGAGATCCTAGATTTGTAATATTAAGAACATTGGCATGGTGTTGTGCACCGAGGAAGGTGCAAAAATAAGGAGAGGGGGTTGTAACATCCCCATTTTTAATCCCTATGAACTAGAATGTATTATGTAAATGTGACTTAGGTTGGTGAGTCGGCATATTCTAGGCCAGAGATCCTATAGTGAGATATGGTCAAGGGAGAAGATATGTATTTGTAGAATGTAATACTTTGAATATATTAATAAAATACCTTGTTGGTTGCAAGACGAACAAGGACATAGGTAGGGGGCTACGATTCCATGAGAGAGGGGGATAAAGGGGCCAAGTATTTTTATTATTATTCACCCACATTTGTTTTAGTTGGTAAAAGTGGTTATATAAGCTTATTAGGGATTCCATGTGGTTATTTATTGCATGTAATTATATAAACCCCTCGTTGGGTTGTTTGGGGGTTGCTCATCATTCCCTCATTCATTTTTCTACTCAATCATTGAGTTCCTCATTTTCATTCTGGCTCATTTCTGTTCTGGGTATGGCATGAAAATGAATGGCTAGAGGTAGAGAGCCATTGATTTATGGTCCTAATTTATTTACATAAATGAGAAACTATTATGTCAATCCAGGGTTGGTAAACTTGCAAGGCACAATCATTGTATGTGAGGGAATTAGATTTGAAACTTGTTCTACATTTCTTTAAACTATGAATGGAATCCAAACTTGACAATGATAATCAACTACTAATGAAATATTTTAACTAGTTATTAAAAGGAAAATGCAAGATAACTTGATCTACAAGAGTTCGAACAAGAACTAATTCTTTCAACCTAAGTTTTTCATAGTTCCACTGTAAGGAAAACAGGTTACAAAACTCCAGTGCCTCTACAAGAGAAGGCTCTTGCAACAATACTCTGTCAAACTTGTGAAATGTAAAGGTTGAAAAGAATGCTTAACACACACACATTCAAAATGAAAAGACTCTAGATTAAGATCTAACACTTTCAATCTATAATTATCACAGCCTCACTAGTGGAAATTCAAGTTGCAAAGTTGTATTGCCACAATGATTGTTGGATCGCCACAATGATTGTTGGATATTACAACAATACTCTATTGGCTTGTGAGAATTACATATTGTAGGGATTTCAATCACTCATTCAAATGAAATAGTTCTAAACTCAATTCTAACTTCTTCAACATAAATTTATCACAGTCTCACTGGTAGTAAAACAAGTTGCAAAGTTATGTTACCTTAATGAATGTAGGTTCTTGCAGCAGTTCACTGTTGACTTTATGAAAGTTGTAGATTGTAAGAAAGCTAATAAATCATTGAATAATTAAATCAACTGCAATTTTTAAGTAAAACTTGAAGTAAACTTTGAATCTAAATCTAGGAATTAAAGAGCTGACATATAAACAAGATAGTGAAACGTTTTACCAAAGTAAGAAGTTGTAGCAATCAAAGATATGGACAACAATATACAATTGTGACATGAACCAAATAAAGGGTACCATCCAAGCTTGGCACACACACATGAAGAAGAAAATTAGATGAAGGAAATCAAGGTTTTTCTATTAAGCATAAAGATTGTTTACAACTTGAGTTCATAAGTTTTTTTCCAATTCGAATCCCCTCAAAGATTCATTTTCAACTTATTTATACAAAATTAAATATAAAATCTTAATATATAAATACTCTCATGGAGTAATTATACAACTAACTAGCTCCTAGATAAGCTAATTTGATCCTGATTTGAGTGATGATTCCATGAATTTGTGAATCAACTCGAATCTTTGTGTTTGTTGATGTGGAATTGCTTGTTGATGTCCACATTGATTGGAGCATTAACCGACATGTTCCTGGGTTTTTTTCTCCAATCCAATAGGACACACACCATGGTATGAAGATGTATATTGGAACCCACGTGCATGTTTCCTCTAGTTCCTCCTGCAACCATCTATATGAACAACAAATTACAAGAACAGAGTTATTCCTTAAATTATTGATAAAATCTGATTTTTTATTATTTTAACTTGTTGATTTTTAACAATTAAAAATAAAATAAGAAATTACCTAATATGTCTTGGAATGTCTTTATTAGGCCAATATGGATGGAAAATGTGCCAAAAAGAGATATAATAGGGTAAAAAGGACATAGGTTTAGAACCTTTCCAATTGGAAAAACAGGGTACCAACACCTTACATGTTGGACTAGGAGGAGCAGGTCCTACCTTCCATAGAGGACTTAGCACTATATGCTCATGCAGAATCAGCAGAGGACAAAGTTTTGCAAAAACATTCCAGAACTACAAGACAAGGGTAGCATGAGCTTTGGCAGAATGGGTTGAAAGGAAAACTTCCAAGCAAAGCAAAGTGGTAATCCAAGGAGAAGGTAGATGACAAATTTCCTCACCTCATTCAGTGAATATTTTGGGGACCAAAATCCTCCCAAAATGGGGAGGTATGATTTGGATTGGATCATTATATTATTTTCCATCTATCTTGATTCTTTCAGAGTGGAAAAAAATGGAGGAATTAGCTGATAGGGTCATTTTAGTGGTAGGTCCCAGTTTTGAAAATTGGGGTCCGAAAATTTCTAGAGCCATTTTGTGGAATTAAACAAAATATTTTGGGTTTCTATTGTTCGGAAGGTGTTCCACCCCCTTAATGGTGTTCTACACTCTGATATCTTTCCAACGGTGCAGACCATGCATCAATCAAAGTTCGTATGCAAATGTTATGCCTCTCGTAATTTGACCTATCATGTTGACCACCATGGTACGATAGGATGCCACATCATCCCCCATTACTCATGCATATGGGGCTATCCACATGAGTAATTTCAAAAATATTCTATAATTTTCAAAACCCTACCACAATTGAGGGCTAAGGAAGTCAAAAACCTACCCCTAGATGGCTATCGGGATATGTTAAATACCGGGCCACTAGGAGGACAAGGGGTTCCATTCTACGTTATTGTATTTTGTTCCATAGCAGAGTAGAACAACTATGAGTGAGAAATTAGAGAGCGTAATAGAGGGGGTTAATTTTTTTTAGCATCCTAACAGGCCACAGGTCTCAGGTAACTCCATAGAGAGTGTCTTCTACTTTGTACTTGAATTATTTCCATACTAGAGAAAAGAGAGCAGAGTAGCCTCACCTTCTAGTTGTGTTTTCTCCCGTAAGGGTTTCCTAGAGAAAATATTTGTGTTATCTTGTGGATGGTGTGTGATTATATTTTTGTGTTCTCTATTTTTCATATTTTTTCTATTTCATACATAAGTATAAAAACAATAACTAAATATTCTGTAATCTAAAAGAATTTAACCTTCATAGTGTAGTTTTCAATTTTATTTATCAAATATGTTGTGATGAATTGTTCTAGTGGAATATCCACAACAGTTTATAGATCAATAAGGAAGTCTCAGGAATGTCTACTTTCTTCATCCAAATTTGTTGATACCTAGAGTGAAGGTCTGATTTAGTGAAACACCATGAAGCTCATCCAAGAGGTCACCAATGACTGGAATGGGAAATTTGTCTTTGATTGTCAACTAATTAAGTGCACCTAAGTCGGGGTGCATGCACTAGTTGTTTTCTTTCTTCAATTCCATGACTATCGAGGATGAGTAAAGGTTATTACTAAGACATCATGAAATACTCCAATGGTTTCTAAATTATATTTTCAATTTCATTCTTTTGTGCAAAAGGATGCCAATAAAGATGCGTATTGGGTAGTTGACTTCTTGGAATTAGTGGGGTACCATGATCATGATTTCCATGTGAAGGAGGTAAGACACAAGGTGTTTCATATACCTAATGATGTTTAGTCAAAACCAATTTCAAATCAGGGTGCATTTCTTGTGGGGGGTTTTCCATGACTTGGGTGGCATTGAATTGGGAAATAGTGTTGGACTAGCCTTTCTTCAAGATATTGTTCATATGATGAGAGTTGGATTGTATACTCCCGAGGTTTTTTTTATGTCCATCCTCATTGAAGCTTATGTATAACTCCTTGAAATCCATTGTAACGGGACCCAATGTCTGTAACCATATTTCTCTGAGAACTACATCATGTCCTCCCATTTCAGTAGAAAACATGTTGGGTTTGAGAAAAAAATCCCCCATTTAAAATTCTGCATTCTCACACTTACTGCCACATTTTATCATTATGCCATTGGCTATCATGATTTGAAAATTGTGCACTGCATGGACATAACAATGGTTTTCTTCTACAACTCACTTATGAATAAAATTGTGGGTGATTTTGTTGTTGATTAAAACATACACCTTTCAGTGCTTGATGTAGCCAATCAACTTCAAACTATGGTGAGTTGAAATTCTTGATAAATCATGGAGGGATACTAGGGGCTCCTCACAAGGAGGCTCTAAGGTGGTTTGTTTATGAGGAGGAGGTGTAGTCTCTGTAAAATCCAACTTTATAGTGGCTTCCTCTAAAATTTCCTCAAGCTAGTTGGATTGGGTCGTATATATTCGAAATAATTTTTTTCCTTACATTTATGCTCTTTGAATTACCTCTCATCACAATTATAATAAAGGCAGAGACATTGATGTTTGACTACTTCTGTTAGGATCAACTTGTGGATCCTCAAGATTTGAAAAGTTGGGGGAGTGGTCATAGGCACAAAAGGGGGGTGTGGTTGGGGGAAAAAGTGTGTTGTTTGGTTTGGGTGGTTACCACACCCTATTATTTGTGAGTTCATTGAGAGGCATACAACCAAGTAGCTACGTGAGCCATCAAGAATTTTTCTTTAATCTCCTCCTCTATACCACTAATAAAAAATTATTTGAAAAAAGAATTGGTCTTTCCCTCTGTGTGGATTTCTAATTGCTCAAAATTCACTATAAAGTCTTTGACTATGATTTTTTATCCCAACTTGGTCAACCATCCCAAAAAATGAGTGTCTATTTCAGACCGAGTATATATGGATTTCACAAACTGGATCTAGGTAATGTATTCCCCATGTGTCTTCTTATGCCATTGCCACCATTGCCAATGCTCCCTATTCAAGTATAACACACCCACTCAAAGTTTCATCAAGTCACCAATAATACTATGGAGGGATAAGTAGCTTTCCATTTGGGTAATCCAACTTATGGGGTTGGAACCATCAAAATTCTTTAGATCGACTTTAGGAATTATGTGCCACATATTGTTTTGATTATATTGAAAGGGTGGCCTAGTGTGATACCCTTCTCTTACGATTGCATTGGACGGGAAGGTAAAAAAAAGCTAAGAGAGTTGTTATTTCATTTGGGTAATAAGAGAAACCCAAATGTCTATGGATTCAATCTTAGCAACTTGTGTGTTGATGTTGGAGCCAATATAAAAAAACCTAGGTTTTAATATGAGTGAACTGGTTTTATAGTTGGATGATATTATTCTCCATGGTCATGTTTTGAGTGGACATCACAAAGTTCGTGGGTCCACTAGAAGGGTTGCCATGGATTTATATCAATGTTATTAACATCATGCAAGGAGTATTTTAAGATAGGTCTCCCACAAGAGTATGGTCAGGTCTATTGACGAGAGGAAGTGAATGTTCCTAAAGTCAACTTTTCGACCTTTTGGTTGGATAAACCAAAAGGAAGTGGGAATGATCACCCTTATTTTATAGCCTTAAACATAACCTAATATTTTCCTTCATGGTATATCTGGCGAGATAACCAAGAACCAAAATTATAGAAATATGTATACAATATATCTAATTCTAGACATATTACAAAACATAACATCACATATATGTAAAACAAATAAATAGTCTTCTCTTGCAACTCTTACTGTTTGTGCAATATATTTAATAGTAGCAAGAAAACAAGTATACCAACACAAAGCACTAAACAAGAATATAAATCTAAGTTTATCCAACAAAAATAAATAAATATGATATATGTAATTGCAGGAGAATAACATTTAGATGGGTAAAAGAAAGTGACTCAAGAAAATGAAATATGAATATGGAAAAACATCTTTATTTTATTCAATACTTCTTTGTCAATACACTACAATGATAGTCTTAAAGCTATTTCAAACTTCTGTGAAAGTCTAGACCAGAAACATGTTACATATATAGCTAACGTTTACGAGACTTCTTGGCCACTATGTAAATGAAAAACAAAGAATATGAACTGACAAAGCTGCAACATGCTTCAATGAATGTTTTTGGATGATGGTACTATTCTCTGTAACCAAGAACCAATTATACAAGCTAATGGTGATAACATAAAAGGACTTTTTTCTTCAACGACCAAACAATAAAATATACCTTATGAAAAAAAAAAATAGAACTTGACCTGCCATTTTTCCATTTAAAAAGAACTCTTGCTATCAACATATGTGTTAGACCCTAGTATTTTAGTGCAAAGATGAAAAGAATGACTTTTAAAACCAAGAAAATCACTTCAAGAATACCATAGTGATTGTAGAATAATAATCCCACTTTCTGAGGCTTGATTATTTATATATCTTTCCACCAAGGTGGTTAGCAACTTCCAATATATGCATCAACAAAAAATGCTAACTATCAATACGTGATCACCAGGATAGAACATGATATATGTTATGACCTCAAGCAACTCGGGAAGAATCATAAGAAAACATAAAATGGAACTAAGTTTCAGAATATAATAATCAAACATAAGTAAAAAAGGGGGTCCCTCCTTATCCATAAGATTCGTCACTGAAGAATAAATTCCCAAAACACCTGGTGACTTTCGTGATTTTTTCAACTATTCACCATTATTCACATGCAACAAAATAACCAATGATAAACATGTAACATGTTTTATGCTTCATAACCATTACATCCATAAATATAGCATCATTTCATATGCACAAAATCAAAACAAATCCTTGAACTGTCTCTTCACATTGTTCATTAAAATTTAAAAACTTCTTTAATAGTCAAAAATATACATGCTCATTGTCTTCTAAAAACTGTAAGTATATGAACTTAGTGAAACATTAATTTTAGGATGAAAACTTGGGCCAAATAGAAACCCATCTCATGATTATGTCCACTAGACCTGGTAGATGCAACTTCCTTTACATATATGAATATGATAAACATAATATTATGCACTGTTGATAAGATTGCTTGTATGATATTAATGCTGAGTAAATTGTTGGGCTGAAAAAAACAATCTACAAAGGTAACCTACAAACCAACTTTAAG
>JASDQU010243359.1:26024-46636 GCA_032191745.1 Picea mariana | reverse complement strand
TATATATATAATGGATTGAATGCAAGTTCATTCTATCAGGTTGCTGCTTGTTTACAAGGTGAGTCTTGTCATGAGGATTGGATTCCTCACATCTCAGTTGGATTTGAGGTCAACAAGATAGGTCTTGTTATGAGGGTTGGATTCCTCATTTCTCAATTAGATCTAAGAACTAAAAGCTGGGTCTTGTATCAAAGAGTTGGATCTCTCATATTCAGTTGAAGTTGAATATATTAAAGGATTATTTGTATTTGTATTCATTCAAGTTAGATAAATAAAAGATTGATATTTTATCTACTTCATACAGTTTTTGTTATACATGTTTATGAATAATTAATTGAATTGCATATATATTATTCATTTAATTTAATTAATCTATGAAAGTGTGAAAAGTGGCCAAAATTTTCATACACTAATTCACCCCCCCCCCTCTCAATGTCAGTGTGTGTTTCAACAATTGGTATCAGAGCAAGGTCTCTTGAAGGAAAAATAGTCTAATCACTGGAAGGAAGATCCTACTAAACACACAAATGGATGAACAAATGGCTCTCTCCACAAATGAAGCTCCTTTATTTGATGGAACAAACTACTCTTCATGGAGGGAAATAATGAAAATATATCTGAAGTCAAGAGGATATGGATTTTGAGACTCAGTAGTAAGTAAGCCTTTATACTTCACTACCTCAATGAACAAATCCAAAATTGCAAAAGAGGAAAAGAGAAACAATTCAATGGCATTAAAAGTTATCCACAATGGATTGTCAGACCGAATCAAAGAAAAGATGGGACATTTCACCTCTACTAAAGTATTATGGCTCCATCTAGAGATTTCTTATCAAAGTAAAGTACAAAACACATAAAAAGAATAAAATAACATCAAGGAATTTATGCAATCCCTAGTCATCAATAAAGAAGACAACTCAAAAAAGGAATTGATGCAATCCCTAGTCATCAATAAAGAACACAACTCAAACAAGGAATTGATGCAATCCCCAATCATCAAAGAAGAAGACAACTCAAACAAGGAATTGATGCAATCCCTAGTCATCAGTGAAGAAGACAACTCCATCAAAGAATTGAGGCATACCTCAGTAATCACTGAAGAAAAAATATTGAATCTTAAGACTGATGTTATAGCTGTCAATGTTTCATCGAAACCTACACAGGAGATCTAGCTAAAGTAAGTACAAACAAAGCTTATCAAGAAAGGAAGAGATATTCAATATGGAAGAATGAGAAAATATGTTCACACTACTTCAATGAGATGATGATTGATACATAGTTGATGATCAATATGATACAATGAATGAGTGGAATACACTGATATATAGGACATAACATTCCATAATAGAAGAATGCATACATGCATAATATCATAATAGTGATGATCTAAAATAGAACTATTCAATTAATTCCCACTGAACTAGTGTGTCAAAAATAGAAATTTCTCCAACACCCCCTCTGAACATCACTATGGAGTAAAAAATGAGTCCTGACTACTAGGCCATATTAGGTACTCATGTACAATTCAACTAATGAACACTGAATAAAAATGAGGAAAAAGGGAAATCCACATGGGAACAAAACCCTCCATCAAAAGAAAATGCATCAAAAGAAGAAAAAGACAGTTGCTAGGAAATTGTGTTCTTCACTCCAAGACGATCCCACAAAGTCTGAAACTTATATTCACTGAAATTATTCGTGAAGATGTAGAAATATTTATGGATCTGATGAAGTCCTTTGGCAACATGTTTAGCCTTATACCTCTTGATATTGGGGACCCATATGCACCTGAAAATATTCCTTTCTGGTGGAAGTGGAACCATATGCCAAGTCTGATTCTTTAGGAGTTAGTCGTACTCCTTCTGCATGGTTGCTTTCCATAATGGATTTCCCACAAAATCACTATAGAGATGCGGATCATAATATTGAACCATATATAAATGCATGGGCATCGCAGGTTCAGAAGCTGAAAGTACATGAGAATTCTCCTCGTGATGAGATTGAGTCCTCCTCGAATCCAATGGGTTCTTTGCAAGAACACCTGCTGCCTGAAGTGTGAATTGTTCCCTCTTGGGCATCTGCTGAAGCTTCGATGTTGGCTTCTTATCTGGATGTATTACCTACTTATTTCCATGTACAGAATCTGAGTGTATGGAATCATCTCTGATGTCTGAAACTGATGGAAGCATAAGAGTATATGCATGTTGCACTGGAGGTGCATGCAAATTACTCTCCTTATGTGTAAGTACAAAAAAGGAGTCATCATCAGCAAACTTAGTGAATTTATACAACCTTGACTTGTGATCCACCTCACCAATTGCAATGATGGAATTGTCATGCATGTCAATTACTGAAACTGAATCTGATGTAAATTCAACCTTTTTACCTTTCTGAGTGATCTGATAAACTGAGATCAGATTCATAGAAAGCTTTGGAACATGTAAAATATTCTCAAAACTGTCATTATAGAGTTCCACTCTCCCCTCGTCTTCTACTGCTACTGGAGTCTCATCCCCCATGAGAATAGGGGGTCTATAGAATGAACTCAGAGAAGAGAAAACTTCCACTTTCGCTGCTATATGATGGGATGCACTAGAATCTATAATCCATGAATCAAATGAGAAATTAATTGCAACAAGATCATGATGATCACCTTTCTTAGAAGCAGGATCTTCTTCCTTCTACTTCTTGAATCCTTTTGGAATGAATTTTCCAAGGTTGTTCTGCTGAAGAGCATGTTCCATAAGATTGGTATGTTTCTTCATGCATGTGGATTCTTCATCATTCGGTTTATTGCAGTAAGTGCACTTATTTCCCTTCTTCTTCTTCTTGGAATCTGAAGAGCCTTTGGAACCTGAAGAATCATTAAAGGGTTTGGAATATCCCTCCTCCTCATTTTGTTTCTCCTTCTCATTATATTTGGATGATCCCTTTCCATCATGAATGGTGAGTGCATGTGCTTTGGGATCCTTCATTAGGCCCATCTGAATGAGTTTTTCCTACTCATGTGTGAGAGAATAAATGAATTGATCCATGGTAAGCATCTTCCAATTTGTTCCCATGAGATACCTTCCTGAATGGAAAGTGGAAACATAGACAACATATTCTGGTCCTAGATTGGCTAAGATTGTTAGAATAATTTGGTACACTTGTTAGACTTATCAATACCACAAGTTTCTAAGATCAATATCAAATATTTAAACTTAGTAAATAAATATTGTATATTATCCAAACTTTTAGGATCCAAAGTATTCAACTCTACCTCAAGCATATGACCTATCATCTCATCCTTCTTTCCAAACAAAATTTCCAAGGTGGTCCAGATCTCGTTTCAAGTCTTGCATGCAACAACATGAAACCATATATTAGTTGAAATTAATTCAAGAAGAATTCATTTGGCTTCATCCTTTCGATTCTCCCATATCATCTTCTCAATTGTTGATGTAGGTTATGTTTCTGTCCCCATCATCAAGTTGTACAGTCCTTTCCTTATGAGTTGGAATTCTACCTTGGGCTTCCAATCAAAATAATTGTATGGTGTGAGGATTACCACCAAGTTTGAATGTAGAATACCATCTCTCCCACTATTTCTAAGAACCCCTAAAAGTTTACTCTCAATCTGCAAGTGAAAAACTGAGAAATCACTGTAGAAAGGTCACTTTAAGTGAAAATTCTTATCAGTTTCTGGAGATGATCTTCCGAATTACTTTCTGAGAAAAAGGTGAGGAATGTCTCCCCATTTTTGAAAACCCACTTGAAGAATGGGTCGATTTACTTCTCACATGAGCCGTTTCCTCAAAAAATTAATATTTTTGGAGATATCACTGCAGAAAGGTACAACCACGGATTCATATCAGTTTCAAGAAGAGATATTTTGTCTTACTTTGTGAGAAAACGGTGAGGAATCTCTCCAAATGGTTGAAAACCCACTTGTTCAATGGGTCTATTTACTTTGAAAATGAGTCGTTTCCTTCAAAAGTTAATTTTTTGGCAGAAATAACTGCAGAAAGGTATGACCACAAATTTTTCTCATCGAAACTCTGATTTTCCTTATTCTTTGTCTTGTATGGCTTGCTCCAAGAAGAATAGCCTAATACCATGTCAATGTTTCATATATAATTGCTCATGATATCTAGACAAAGCAAGTATAAACAAATCTTATCAAGAAATTAAGAGATTCAATATGGAAGAATGAGAAAATATATCCATACTACTCCAATGAGATGATAATTGATACATAGATGATGATCAATATGATACAATGAATGAGTGGAATACACTCATATGTATTGCATAACATTGCATAATAGCAGAATGCATTCATGCATAATAACATAATAGTGATGTTCTAAAATAGAACTAGTTAATTAACTCCCACTGAACTAGTGTGACGAAAATAGAAATTTCTCCAACAATAGCTGCATTAGAAAAGATTTGTATGGAACCAAGAATTGGTATATATATTGAATTTCATGTGGAGGCTCTTGAAAATATCGAGTACACAACTATGTGCACTCTAGAAAAGTTGGAGAAATTTCAGAAAAAACATATGTTGCTACTACAATAGTTAGATCAATCTAACAACCATGAAGAGCAAGAACAAAATATTCAACTAGAATACAAAGAAGAAGAGATCAACAGATTAAAGATTGAAGTTGTTTATCTAAGAAAATAAATGAGCGAGTTGAAGGCATATGGAAAACTCAATAAATTCACAAAAGAATTAGAAGAAACAAAAGAAATGGTCAACAGTCTAAAGAATCAACTTGAAGAAGCTAAGGAAAGTGAAGAAACCCTAAAGAGACAGTTGACTAAAAATGAAGAATCATGTCACACATTGGAATTGGAAGTCATCAACCTCAAAAGGATTCATCTAGAAAACAAGAAATAGATCAAAAGATTGAAGACTGGAGTAGTTGATCTCACAAAATAAATAGAAGAGTTGAAGACATATGACAAAACCAATAAATGCACAAAAGTCTTGGATGAGATAGAAGAAATAGTCATTGGTCTAAAGACTCAACTTAAATAAGCTAAGGAAATAGAAGAAGACTTGAAGATACAGTTGACTAAAAAGGAAGAAACATGTCACATGTTGGAATTGGAAGTTATCAACCTCAAAAAGAAGAATAAAAAGACAAAAGAAACTATCAAATTCCAGAACCACTCATCCATCCTGGATAAGATATGGAACAATCAAATACCAATCGATGACAAAAATGGTCTTGGGTACAATAAAAAAGAAGAAGGTGGCAAGTGGAAGACCATTCACAAACATGAGAAATGATTATCCTCCTCAAAAGGAAAAAGTGCAATCACAAACCAAATAAAAACCATGAACCTTGTTAAAGGAGGAAGCTATAAAAGTAAAAAAAAGAAATATATCAAAAGGCAGATTTCTCGTGTCACAATAGACTCAAGTACGGAAACACCTTCAATGGTTATTTCTTTTCTTGTAAAAACTTTGGTCACAAAGCATTGGAATGCAAGAGTCCTAAAAATAAAAATTCAGGAAGGTCCAATAACTTAATGAGATGTTGGAGATGCAATTATGTTGGGCACACAACAAAGTTTTTTCATACCATGAGATGCTACAACTATGATAGGTTTAGGCAAAAATCCAAAGATTGAGAGAAATCAAGAAGACAACTCATGGAAAATAATCCATACAAGTCGGTAAGGAAATCTAATGAACTTTGGAAGAAAAGAAGAGAGTATAAATCTCAAAGGACAAATGTAGAAAATGAAAGTTCATCAAACAAAGTTTCTTATGGAAATATATGGAGAATAAAATATGAATCATAAAGAAAGAAATATGATGAAGATCTTGCACCTAAAAATGAAGAAATTGATAACAATAAACTAATGAATGAAACTCCTAATAAGGAATGTGAAATTCATAGCTTTGCATATGAAGAGGAACAAGCTCATGGAAGAAGAATTTCTAAAGAAGAATATGAAGAAGATTATGGTGCACAAAACAATGGTGATGATGATGAACTCTTAAAAGAAAATCAGCTTGTAGAATAGTGTGATGAATAAAACAAATAATATATAAAGAAGAAAGAAACAAAATGAGTTCAAAATATATAAAGATAGAGTATGAACAGAGCAAAGTTATTAATGATATGAAAGAAAAGTAAAGATCTCTTGGAATCAAAGAACTAAATAATATCAAAAAGAAGAAGAAATAGATCAAGAAGATCAGTAAGCTTCACACCCTTGTCCGTTATGACAAAGGAGAAGATAATAAAACCCTATTTGAACACAAAAATCCCAATATATTGAGATAACAACTGACACATTCACAGGGGGAGAAAAGCAACAAAAATTTTCTTTCCTTTGTCATTAATGTCAAAAGAGGAGAGATAAACAATAAAAACAAAGTCCAAAATAAATGGGACAAAGACAGGGGAGCATCACCTTAGGGGGAGAATTACCTCAGGGGGAGCATCATCTCAGGAGGAGAAGAGGAATATTACCTCTGTCATTGTTGTCAAAGGGGGAGAGATAAAGAGTAAAACAAAGTCAGCTCAAAGGACTCAAAATACATAATACATTTCATAAGGGAAGTAAGATTGTTTTACGAAGGTTTCCATCAATAACAAAGCGGGAGATTGTTGGCAATTTGGTGGTCATTGATGTCAAACTTGATAAATAGGTGAAGTATCATTGATTGATTGTTTTGAGAATCATTTTCAATATTGGACATATTTTTATGAATGTGACTTGAATGTCAAGCATTGTCAATATTGGAGGGTAAACTCATAAATGTGGTTGTCTATTTTGCTTGTTTTTTGAGAAAAAAAAATTATATTTTCACAAATTCTTCAACTTCTAGTAAATAATTTTTTATTTATTTATTTAGAATTTCATTTTACAATAAAAACAAAACTTGTCAAGAATTTTGTTATCTTTCTATTGACTACTTTTCATTTATTTTTTTATTGAGACATGATATGTCAACTTAGCAATTGTTTGATAGTATGTTCCTTAAAAATGAAGGGAATGATAATGAATTATGTTTTTCCCCAACAATGTATCAATTATTAAACTTTTGTTTCTGAAAAACGAAACATGTTGCAAAATTACACAGAGACTCTATTTTATGCTAACTATAGTTTTGAATCTAACTGATGAATATTATAATTTCAACAATTTTTTGAAGTTGACCAATTTGAAAAAGTTGCAGATTTTAAACACATTTTTTTACCCATGATGTAATTTTATTAATTTTTACTTAAAAGTAAAATATAAAAATACCCTTTTGAAGACGACAATCTAAAGCTTATTAATATAAATTTTCCATAATTTTTCGTTGTGTATTTTTACAGATATGGATTTTTCATTTTATTGAATCTCAGTGTCACCTAAAAATATTATGTAGTTACTTTTTTGAAAAATTAATTAGAATTAGCTTTAAAAAAATGAAAATGAATATGAATTATATCAACTAAAAGTAGATTTGTTTCTACAAATGTCGTTATTAGTTCTGAAACTAAATTATTTGTATTTGTAGGACTTTGCTACCTCCAAAGTTGAAGTAACCTGGAGAGAATTGGGAGTTTTTAGTAAACTGTCCCAATTGTAGGTTTTCGGCTGAAAGAATATTTCGACTAAAAAGAATAAGTTTTTGGTTGAAAGGTTGGTTTTAACAAAAAGTCGTTAAAAATAAATGGAATTCCAATATTTCGATCGAAAAGTAATCTCTTCGGACTAAACGTTTATGTCAAAATTTCGTTGGTTGGAAATATATGAAGAGACACATTGTTTGGTGTATTGATTGGCCTATCATTTTGCGTGAAATAATATAAATATACTTTCAAACGAACTTGTTTTGCACAATTCATTCCCTTAGTTCATATTTTCGATTATGTGGAGCCACTAAAGAGAAGTTTGGAACAACTTTTTGTCTGACAGTTGGCTTGGGTTGATGGACAGTTGTTATGGATTGTTGGTTGTCATTGATGCCAACCATTGGAGAGTGACATTGTAGATTGATGTCGACCCTTAGTGATTGATGTCAACCCTTGGACAAGTCTGGTAGAGAATTACAGTAGCAAAAATGCATGAGTAAGGGACCCGAGACTGTTTGAGGTATAAGGGAATGAAGATCAATGAATTTATAGGTAAGACTATTCTATATGGATAGTACATGTCATGCCATTTTTGTTGATATGTGGAACGCCACATAACTCCTAACGGTTAGAGAGTTATAGGCACGTGAAGTTGGAGAACCCTCATGAGTTATCTAGAAGATCCTAGAAGGTCAAAGAAGTCAATTTTTTCTATAATCTCCTAGAAGAAGTTGACTAGTCAAGGTGGTTAGTCAAGGGTTAAAGTGGTTGCAACAAGAAAAAAATTAAAAATAAATTAGTTTCAACTAGAATTGGAGAGTTTACTATTTGTGGATAAAGTGGTTAAGTGGACAAAGTGGCTAAGTGGAAAAAGTTGGTTAAGTGGACAAAGTGGCTAAGTGGAAAAAGTGGTTAAGTGGACAAAGGGGCTAAGTGGAAAAAGTTGGTTAAGTGGACAAAGTGGCTAAGTGGACAAAGTGGTTAAGTGGACACTTCTAGAGGAAGTTGCTTGGAGAGTATAAATAAAAGAGAAAGGGTCTCCCATTAGTATCCATTGAGAATATTGAATATCTACAAGTGACTGAGGTAACCAAAGGATATCTAAGGTGAATTTCATAGGGAAGGTGAAGTAAATAAGGTCGAAATTCAAGGGAGGATAAAGTCTTTTGATGATGCTTTCTAAGGTATGTTATTTAAAGGTCATCTCACCATTTTAGCAATAAAAAAATTTCTACAATGATTTAGATAGTGAAAAACGGCAGTTGTTGAGGAAACATATCTAAGTAATGGTGATAACAATTTTAGCTCGTGGGTCATTTTATTTTTGGAGTTACACTCCGTGGAAAATAGGGTTTGTGGCTAGTCCTGAAACTAGTCTAAAACATGTGTTTTGGGTAAAAACGTCATAACTTCTTCATAACATATCCAAATTCAGTATGACCAAATGTATTGGTTAGAGTACTATCGGTAGTATGTCGTGTACCATTTTCAGATCCATACAACAAATATTACGTGTAGGGAATTCTTTAAAAGTTCGCTCTCTAGAATAAGCCAAAATTCAACAAGGTGTGCCATTTTTGCTATAACTCCTTTTCTGGGAGGTTCCAAGAAGTGAAGCCTGGAGGAATTGCAGACAAGAAACTGAAGAACATTTTGTATTATTTTCAAAGCTATATTCATTACAAGTACATAGTTAATATTATTGCAAGTTAGGGTTGTTGACTAATCCAAAATTAGTCATGTGAGAATAAAGTAAAGTTTGATGAAAAATCTAGTCTCTTGTTGTTAAAGTTAAATAAGGTTTGCATGTATGTGATAATATGCACTAGTGCTAGCGGGAAAAACCCCCCTACACCAAGGTTCAGAATGTAGGCAGATCGATTAACAGTCTAAAAGTCAATTAATTCTCTATACTACCCCAAACATACCAAAACTAATATAAATAAAGCAAGGAAAAAGGAGATTGGGTAACTGTACCTCCAATCCCACGTCTGGTGATGACCTCCTTATGCTTGGAAGTTCCACTGATTGCACGCCTCCTCCCAGGGGTGACCTGCATCCAAAGACTGACAAACAAAGAACTACAAGCATGTTATTCCATATATAAGTTAGGGTTAGATGTTAGAATGTCAAGCATAAATCAATAAAAGTATTCAAGATACCATCATTTGGGACGGGAAAATGTAATTCTTTTATTAATAACACGAATATTATACCTTTATAATCAAATTCATCTACTGTTTCAATAACCTGGTCCGGGCTCCTCTTCATCAAGCTCCAAGTGCACCTTGTATGAACTTCTCCTCTCAACCTTTTGATCTCTTCTAGGGAAGTTAATGGGTTAAATGGAGGGAGAAGGGGCTAATGTGGGAATGTTGAAGCAACTTCTCACAAAAGGAAGAAACATCTTGGGCAAGGAGGGGAATTGAAATTGGGCATAGTTTCATTGTTCTTATGCTTAGATGTGAAATGAGACCCCAAAACCTCCTTTTATATGACAAAAGGATGGTTATTCGATTGGGTGATGGGATATAGAAGGTGGATTAGTTAGAAAACTACCAACAACCCGTCAATTTCAATGAATTCCCTGCAACTTTTTATTTTTTGCAACTTTTGCAAGTATACTTGGGTTGTAATGGTGTAGCATGCGTACGTACGCAAGCTATAGTGGTGCAAAAAGAGTATGTACATGGGAATGAATGGTGCAGGGCGCATACATCTTCAAAAAATTGGTTTTTTAAGAAGATCTATTCAGTGGTACTTTGGCAAAAAATGCAAGTAAGAGGACCAAGGTCATGTATGCATGTGTAGAGAAATTTAGGGTTATAACAATTTGTGCATATGTACATTATTGGATATGCATATGGCATGTTTATGGACTTATAATAGAATGTTGTTATATACATGCAATAATGATGTTATGGAAATTGAGTATGACTAATGATGGATTATGTATTCAGGAAAAATGATTTAGCATGGTTGAATATGTGGATGTTGTTGTTGCTACATATGGATTCCATCCATGTGAAGAACCATGAGGGTGGTAGGAATGATAGTTAAAAGGATGGTGGAGGAATCCTACAAGCTTCTATAAATACCATCTAATCAGGTAGCAACAAGTAGGTTGATAACAACCATATAGGTATGTGTTTGGTTTCTTCTAATGCATAAATGTTGAAGGCAATTAAGGTAAGAATTCCCTTAGTTAAATTTGAAGATTTGAATTGATGTGTAATGGTCGAAGGTCGAGATTATATAAATATTGTTGAGTCTAGAATGCATTTAAGTAAAATTTAATTGCATAGTATGTTATGATTGGTTATGAGATCATAACTCGGTCAAGTCTAGAGACATACTCCTACTATTGCAATAAATGCCCATAGAGCTAGTCATGTGTGAGACCATGAGATGGTTGGATATGGAAAGTCTATATTTCTATGTGAATTCTCAATGGTTTCTCCTGTATTGCTAATGTTTGGACTACAACCCCTTTGCCAACACTAAAGAGCACTTAGGAATTATGTTCCTAGTGTTGTGTATGGGTTGAAGAGGAAGGTATCCAAACAATCAAGAAAGTAATTGGGAAGAGGTTGGATGATGTGTTGAGGTTTTGGCTATACCTTCCAACTCACCTTGGTGGAATTCATGAAATAGATATGTGGTATTATGGATTCAATGCAAGGATGCATTGTGAAGATGTGGTCATGGGTATTGGCACATTGATTTTTTATTTTATTGGTAATTATTGATTGCATTATGAAAATCATGTGATGCTAAAAAAGCATAATGAATAATAGTTGCATTATATTTAATATGAATACTGTCTGGAGGTGATTGTTAATTTTTTACAATTCTGAGATCACTTTCTGAGATGTTGAAAATGTTACAAAGATAGAACGATAATGTGCATCAGTACTGACAGTTTGTTGGGCTAAGTGAAGGTTGAGAAAATTACAAGTAGAGTGGTCTTGGATATGGAAATGATTTAATCCCATAAGGAAGACTAATATATACAACTGCAAGAGCCAAACATAATGAGCAGAAAGCTCATGCCTGGAAATTGTATTTTCCTGTATAAAACAAATTTGAGAAATTAATAATCAAAAATTGTGATGATATGCTAACAATTTGTTGGGTTTAGTGAAGGTTGAAAAAATTGTAGGAAGAATGGTCTTGGATATGGAAATGGTGTAATACCATAAGGAATACCAATGTATGTTGCTACAAGAGCCAAACATTATGAGAGGAATCTCATATTGGGAAAACAAAAATTCCCTATAAAACTGATTTGACATTTAATGAGTGAAATTTTTATGATGATATCTCATGATGATTGTATGTGTGTAATACATATGATATTTGGGCTATTGAAGATGGAAACTCGGGAAGAAGAGCACCAGAAGGAAATTGAGCCCAAAGAAAAATGCATGGAATTGAAGAAATTCTAGTGGACTTGTTGTAGTTGGGGTTCCTGGAGTTGCAACTATGAGACTTCCTGGGCGAGTGCATTGGAGCCCTAAAGAGAAGTGGTACAGCCTGAGGGACTGAATATTAGAGAAGGGGGTACACTTCCTTGGGCTGTGCAGGATGATGGGGGATGAGATCTTGTTGATTGAAATTGTTTCTAGAAATATAAATTATGAGATCATTATGCATGTTTTAGGACAGAGTGCCTATGTATGCATGTTTTTAGGCTGGAGTGCCTATGTATATAAGCGTTAAAATGGACTACCTATGCATATTAAAGGCTAGAGATCCTAGATTTGTAATATTAAGAACATTGGCATGGTGTTGTGCACTAAGGATAGTGCAAAAATAATGGGAGGGGGTTGTAACATCCCCATTTTTAATCCCTATGAACTAGAATGTATTATGTAAATGTGACTTAGGTTGGTGAGCCGGCATATTCTAGGCCAGAGATCCTATAGTGAGATATGGTCAAGGGAGAAGATATGTATTTGTAGAATGTAATACTTTGAAAATATTAATAAAATACATTGTTGGTTGCAAGACGGACAAGGACATAGATAGGGGGCTACGATTCCATGAGAGAGGGGGCTAAAGGGGCCAAGTATTTTTATTATTATTCACCCACATTTGTTTTAGTTGGGAAAAGTGGTTACATGAGTTTCTTATGGATGCCATGTGGTTATTTATTGCATGTAATTATATAAACCCCTCTTTGGGTTGTTTGGGGGTTGCTCATCATTCCCTCATTCATTTTTCTACTCAATCATTGAGTTCCTCATTTTCATTCTAGCTCATTTTTGTTTTGGGTATGGCATGAAAATGAATGGCTAGAGGTAGAGAGCCATTGATATATGCTCCTAATTTATTTACATAAATGGTAAACTATTATGTCAATCTAGGTTTGGTAAACTTGTAAGGCACAATCATTGTATGTGAGGGAATTAGATTTGAAACTTGTTCTACATTTCTTTAAACTATGAATAGAATCCAAACTTGACAATGATAATCAACTACTAATGAAATATCTTAACTAGTTATTAAAAGGAAAATGAAAGATAACTTGATCTACAAGAATTCGAACAAGAACTAACTCTTTCAACCTATGTTTTTCACAGTTCCACTGTAAGGAAAACAGGTTACAAAACTAAACTCCAGTGCCTCTACAAGAGAAGGCCCTTGCAACAATACTCTGTCAACTTGTGAAATGTAAAGGTTGAAAATAATGCTTAACACACACACATTCAAAATGAAAAGACTCTAGATTAAGATCTAACACTTTCAATCTATAATTATCACAGCCTCACTAGTGGAAATTCAAGTTGCAAAGTTGTATTGCCACAATGATTGTTGGATCACCACAATGATTGTTGGATCACCACAATTATTGTTGGATATTACAACAATACTCTATTGGCTTGTGAGAATTACATATTGTAGGGATTTCAATCACTCATTCAAATGAAAGAGTTCTAAACTCAATTCTAACTTCTTCAATATAAATTTATCACGGTCTCACTGGTAGTAAAACAAGTTGCAAAGTTATGTTACCTTAATGAATGTAGGTTCTTGCAGCAGTTCCCTGTTGACTTTATGAAAGTTGTAGATTGTAAGAAAGCTAATGAATCATTGAATAATTAAATCAACTGCAATTTTTAAGTAAAACTTGAAGTAACCTTTGAATCTAAATCTAGGAATTAAAGAGATGACATATAAACAAGATAGTGAAACGTTTTATCAAAGTAAGAAGTTGCAGCAATCAAAGAGATGGACAACAATATACAATTGTGACATGAACCAAATAAACGGTACCATCCAAGCTTGGCACACACACATGAAGAAGACAATTAGATGAAGGAAATCAAGGTTTTTCTAGTAAGCATAAAGACTGTTTACAACTTGAGTTCATAAGTTCTTTTCCAATTCGAATCCCCTCAAAGATTCATTTTCAACTTATTTATACAAAATTAAATATAAAATTTTAATCTATAAATACTCTCATGGAGTAATTATACAACTAACTAGCTCCTATATAAGCTGATTTGATCCTGATTTGAGTGATGATTCCATGAATTTGTGAATCAACTCGAATCTTTGTGTTTGTTGATGTGGAATTGCTTGTTGATGCCCACATTGATTGGAGCATTAACCGACATGTTCCTGGTTTTTTTTCTCGCATCCAAGAGGACACACACCATGGTATGAAGATGTATATTGGAACCCACATGCATGTTTCCTCTAGTTCCTCCTGCAACCATCTATATGAACAACAAATTACGAGAACAGAGTTATTCCTAAAATTATTGATAAAATCTGATTTTTTATTATTTTAACTTGTTGATTTTTAACAATTAAAAATAAAATAAGAAACTACCTAATATGTCTTGGAATGTCTTTATTAGGCCAATATGGATGGAAAATGTGCCAAAAAGAGATATAATAGGGTAAAAAGGACATAGGTTTAGAACCTTTCTAGCTGGAAAAACAGGGTACCAACACCTTGCATGTTGGATTAGGAGGAGCAGGTCCTACCTTCCATAGAGGACTTAGCACTATATGCTCATGCATAATCAGCAGAGGACAAAGTTTTGCAAAAATGGTCCAGAAATACAAGACAAGGGTAGCATGAGCTTTGGCAGAATGGGTTGAAAGGAAAATTTCCAAGAAAAGCAAAGTGGTAATCCAAGGAGAAGGTAGATGACAAATTTCCTCACCTCATTCAGTGAATATTTTGGGGACCAAAAGCCTCCCTAAATGGGGAGGTATGATTTGGATTGGATCATTATATTATTTTCCATCTATCTTGATTCTTTCAGAGTGGAAAAAAATGGAGGAATTAGCTTGCAGGGTCATTTTAGTGGTAGGTCCCAGTTTTGAAAATTGGGGTCCAAAACTTTCTACAGCCATTTTGTGGAATTAAACAAAATATGTTGGTTTTCTGTTGTCCGGAAGGTGTGCCACCCCCTTAATGGTGTTCTAAACTCTGATACATTTCCAACGGTGCAGACCATGCATCAATCAAAGTTCGTATGCAAATGTTATGCCTCCTGCAATTTTACCTATCATGTTGACCACCATGGTACGATAGGATGCCACGTCATCCCCCATTACTCATGCATATGGGGCTATCCACATGAGGAATTTAAAAATTATTCTATAATTTTCAAAACCCTACCACAATTGAGGGTTAAGGAATTCAAAAACCTACCCCTAGATGGCTATTGGGATATGTTAAATACCAGGCCACTAGGAGGCAAGGGGTTCCATTCTACGTTATTGTATTTTGTTCCATAGTAGAGTAGAACAACTATGAGTGAGAAATTAGAGAGCGTAATAGAGGGGGTTAGTGTTTTTTAGCATCCTAACAGGCCACAGGTCTCAGGTAACTCCATAGAGAGTGCCTTCTACTTTGTACTTGAATTATCTCCATACGAGAGAAAAGAGAGCAGAGTAGCCTCACCTTCTAGTTGTGTTTTCTCCCGTAAGGGTTTCCCAGAGAAAATATTTGTGTTATATTTTGGATGGTGTGTGATTATATTTTTTTGTTATCTATTTTCCATATTTTTTCTATTTCATACATAAGTATAAAAACAATAACTAAATATTCTGTAATCTAAAAGAATTTAACCTTCATAGTGTAGATTTCAATTTTATTTATCAAATATGTTGTGATGAGTTGTTCTAGTGGAATATCCACAAGAGTTTATAGATCAAGAAGGAAGTCTCATGAATGTCTACTTTCTTCATCCAAATTTGTTGATACCTAGAGTGAAGGTCTGATTTAGTGAAACACCATGAAGCTCATCCAAGAGGTCACTAATGACTGGAATGGAAAATTTATCTTTGATTGTCAACTAATTAAGTGCACCTAAGTCGGGGTGCATGCACTAGTTGTTTTCTTTCTTCAATTCCATGACTATCGAGGATGAGTAAAGGCTATTACTAAGACATCATGAAATACTCCAATGGTTTCTAAATTATATTTTCAATTTCATTCTTTTGTGCAAAAGGATGCCAATAAACATGCATATTGGGCAGTTGACTTCTTGGAATTAGTGGGGTACCATGATCATTCTTTCCATGTGAAGGAGGTAAGCCACAAGGTGTTTCATATACCTAATGATGTTTAGTCAAAACCAATTTCAAATCAGGGTGCATTTCTTGTTGGGGGTTGTCCATGACTTGGGTGGAATTGAATTGGGAAATAGTGTTGGACTAGCCTTTCTTCAAGATATTGTTCATATGATGAGAGTTGGACTATATACCCCCGAGGTTGTTTTTATGGCCATCCTCATTGAAGCTCATGTATAACTCCTTGAAATCCATTGTAACTGGACCCAATGTTTGTAACCATATTTCTCTAAGAACTACATCACGTCCTCCCATTTCAGTAGCAAACACGTTGGGCTTGAGAAAAAAATCCTCCATTTAAAATTCTGCATTCTCACACTTACTGCCACATTTTATCATTACGCCATTGGCTATCATGATTTGAAAATTGTGCACTGCATGTACATAACAATGGTTTTCTTCTACAACTCACTTATGAATAAAATTGTGGGTGTTTTTGTTGTTGATTAAAACATACACCTTTCAGTGCTTGATGTAGCCAATCAACTTCAAACTGTGGTGACTTGAAATTCTTGATAAATCATGGAGGGATACTAGGGGCTCCTCACAAGGAGGCTCCAAGGTGGTTTGTTTATGAGGAGGAGGTGTAGTCTCTGTAAAATCCAACTCTATAGTGGCTTCCTCTAAAATTTCCTCAAGCTAGTTGGATTGGGTCGTATATATTCGAAATATTTTTTTTCCTTACATTTATGCTCTTTGAAATACCTCTCATCACAATTATAATAAAGGCAGAGACATTGATGTTTGACTACTTCTGTTAGGGTCAACTTGTGGATCCTCAAGATTTGAAAAGTTGGGGGAGTGGTCATAGGCACAAAAGGGGGGTGTGGTTGGGGAAAAAAGTGCGTTGTTTGGTTTGGGTGGTTACCACACCCTATTCTTTGTGAGTTTGTTGAGAGGCATACAACCAAGTAGCTAGTTGAGCCATCAAGAATTTTTCTTTAATCTCCTCCTCTATACCACTAATAAAAAATTATTTGAAAAAAAGAATTGGTCTTTCCCTCTGTGTGGATTTCTAATTTCTCAAAAGTCACTATAAAGTCTTTGACTATGCTTTTTTATCGCAACTTGGTCAACCATCCCAAAAAATGAGTGTCTATTTCAAACTGAGTATAGATGGATTACACAAACTGGATCTAGGTAATGTATTCTCCATGTGTCTTCTTATGCCATTGCCACCATCACCAATGCTCCCTATTCAAGTATAACACACCCACTCAAAGTTTCATCAAGTCACCAATAATACTATGGAGGGAGAAGTAGCTTTCCATTTGGGTAATCCAACTTATGGGGTTGGAACCATCAAAGGGAATTATGTGCCACATATTTTTTTGATTATATTGAAAGGGTGGCCTAGTGTGATACCCTTCTCTTACGATTGAATCACCATTCTCTAGCTCTACCTACAACGCCTACTAATTATTTGCATTGGACGGGAAGGTAAAAACAAGCTAAGAGAGTTGTTATTTCATTTGGGTAATAAGAGAAACCCAAATGTCTAGGGATTCAATCTTAGAAACTTGTGTGTTAATGTTGGAGCCAATATAAAAAAACCTAGGTTTTAATATGAGTGAACTGGTTTTATAGTTGGATGATATTATTCTCCATGGTCATGTTTTGAGTGGACATCACAAAGTCCGTGGGTCCACTAGAAGGGTTACCATGGATTTATACCAATGTTATTAACATCATGCAAGGAGTATTTTGAGATAGGTCTCTCACAAGAGTATGGTCAGGTATGTTGACGAGAGGAAGTGAATGTTCCTAAAGTCAACTTTTTGACCTCTTGGTTGGATAAACCAAAAGGAAGTGGGAATGATCACCCTTATTTTATAGCCTTAAACATAACATAATCTTTTCCTTCATGGTATATTTGGCGAGATAACCAAGAACCAAAATTATAGAAATATGTATACAATATATCTAATTCTAGACATATTACAAAACATAACATCACATATATGTAAAACAAATAAACAGTCTTCTCTTGCAACTCTTACTATTTATGCAATATATTTAATAGTAGCAAGAAAACAAGTATACCAACACAAAGCACTAAACCAGAATAGAAATCTAAGTTCATCCAACAAAAATAAATAAATATGATATATGTAATTGAAAGAGAATAACATTTAGATGGGTAAAAGAAAGTGACTCAAGAAAATGAAATATGAATATGGAAAAACGTTTTTATTTTATTCAATACTTCTTTGTCAATACACTAGAATGATACTCTTAAAGCTATTTCAAACTTTTGCAAAAGTCTAGAACAGAAACATGTTACATATATAGCTAACGTTTACGAGACATCTTGGCCACTATGTAAATGAAAAACAAAGATTATGAGCTGACAAAGCTGCAACATGCTTCAATGAATGTTTTTGGATGATGGTACTATTCTTTGTAACCAAGAACCAATTATACCAGCTAATGGTGATAACATAAAAGGACTTTTTTCTTCAATGAACAAACAATAAAATATACCTTATGAAAAAAAAATTAGAACTTGACCTCCCATTTTTCCATTTAAAAAGAACTCTTGCTATCAACATATGTGTTAGACCCTAGTATTTTAGTGCAAAGATGAAAAGAATGACTTTTAAAACCAAGAAAATCACTTCAAGCATACCATAGTGATTGTAGAATAATAATTCCGCTTTCTAAGGCTTGATTATTTATATATCTTTCCACCAAGGTGGTTAGCAACTTCCAATATCTGCATCAACAAAAAATGCTAACTATCAATACGTGATCACGAGGATAGAACATGATATATTTTATGACCTCAAGCAAATTGGGAAGAAACATAAGATAACATAGAATGGAACTAAGTTTCAGAATATAACAATCAAACATAAGTAAAAAAGGGGGTCCCTCCTTATCCATAAGATTCGTCACTGAAGAATAAATTCCCAAAACACCTGGTGACTTTTGTGATTTTTTCAACTATTCACCATTATTCACATGCAACAAAATAACCAATGATAAACATGTAACATGTTTTATGCTTCATAAACATCACATCCATCAATATAGCATCATTTCATATGAAAAAAATCAAAACAAATCCTTGAACTGTCTCTTCACACTGTTCATTAAAATTTAAAAACTTCTTTAATAGTCCAAAATATACATGCTCATTGTCTTATAAAAACTGTAAGTATATGAACTTAGTGAAACATTAATTTTAGGATGAAAACTCGAGCCAGATAGAAACCCATCTCATGATTATGTCCACTGGACCTGGTAGCTGCAACTTCCTTTACATATATGAATATGATAAACATAATATTATGCATTGTTGATAAGATTGCTTGTATGATATTAATGCTAAGTAAATTGTTGGGCTGAAAAAAACAATCTACAAAGGTAACCTACAAACCAACTTTAAGACTGGAAACTAGTCTTTCCAATCTAGAAAGAGCTCTCTCTAAGACTTGATCTCGGATAGATGGGTTGATTTAAATTGATGGCTAGATTTAGAATTTTGAGATAATTTTTCAAGGTCTGCTGACAAAATATAGTACTTCTAGGGCTATGGAGTCAACCCTTGAAAACAAAGAAAACAATGCATGGTAGATAGAACTCCTCATAGGAACAAAGGATAAATAAGGTGATGAACTTCAATGTTTAGTTTGATAATGTACGATGAAAGAAGAAAAGAAACACACAACAAGATCAGAGCACCAAAAAGGATGAATTCTAACCTTAGTTTGAGAAGATAGACATAATTTAAATCAGTTAAGTCTAGAGCACCATTAGATGAATTCGGGACTTTTGCATTTGTATTTCTTTAGATTCAGAAAATTAAATTGAGGATAAAAATTTCTATACTTCTGCCCACGCGCCCCTATTTTACATCAAAGTAGTCCATATATATAGAAAACTAAAGCTACACTTAGCTGCTAGGACTGGAACTACTATCTCCTAGAGTTATGGATTTGGTTGTTTTCAAAGAGAACAACAACCTCTACAAAATTTATCAAAAATAGGAAAGTTGATTTTCCAATCATAACCTATCTGAAATGTTATTTACAATCATAAATTCTTGAGTAAATTCCAACCATATGGTTGTGATGATTCATCATGTGTATCGTTGGAAAACATTGTCACCTTTACGCAGTAAATTTTGGTTTCTTTTGCGCAAATGTTGGTTGTGATATCTGTGCAACAATTTCACGCGACGGATCTTCATGTTGAGGTTTCTCGCACAAATCTAGTTGGAAACAAAGGATGGGATCATTCACTTGTTTTGTAGCTTCCTGTTCCAATCTCACTTGTAGTCATAAGGCCATGTTTGCCTTTCTTAATGACAAATTTTGCCTCTTTAAACTCCTCACCTGTCTCAACAAAGCCACATTCCTCTTCAATTTTGATTGAGCATCAGAGAGAGTTGCACATGCATCATCAAAAGCTGGTTTTCATTTCTTGTAATGT
>JASDQU010243358.1:1284-18819 GCA_032191745.1 Picea mariana | reverse complement strand
GCAAAATAGAAGGACGATGAATATACTAGCAAGAGTCTAGTCGACACATCCTTCTTCTTCCACTTCTTTCAAAACTTTAGTTAGAGACCACTTCAAACATATTATTCATTTGTACGTAGATACTTCTATGTATCAACAACATTCATGAATAATAAAGAGCATTAAACCGTCACCATAGTGAACACAAAGAACACCAGATAGATGTGTAATTTTTTTGTATTATGTGTTATAGGAGACTACAATCTCTGGGTTTTATCAACAACAACTGAAAAGAGCAACAAATCCAATAGAGTACCAACTCTAAATACAAGAATCAGCTTGCAAATATCAACACCAACTGAGATGTGAGGAATCCATCCCCCAAGTACAAGACCCATCTTGTAGACAGAAAACAATATGTCAATAGGTATGCGACCTATCTATACTACAACACACATATGTATGCAACTTGTCTATACTAAAACACTTGTATGTGTGTGACCTCCTCCATTGTCATCCTGCGTATACATTCATAACACTAGGGCATCCATTCTTTTGCCTTTCTGAAACGTTCTTGCCTCTGTCACATCCACCAGTAACTTGTCACTGCAACCAACATGTGCCATACATACATCATCATACATATCCCTCAACCAAGTGCAAGTAGCTCAAGGATTTGAGCTATAGGAACCATATCAGAGTTGTACCATACATTAGAGTGTTTCTCATTCAATCAACCAACAATCATATACCATATCCAGGCCTCACAACATCAACCATACCAAGAATGCCTTAAGCATTCACCATACCATGAGAAAATGTAAGTGTCAAAATAACATGTAACCATACCATAACTCCTACTACAAATCTAAACCCATAGAATGTTGTCCTAGGAACTTGCTTCAGAGTTCAGGAACCTGACACTAACATCCACTCAAATATTCATCATTTTTTCACTTGTATGCGACCTCCCTCTACTGCAACCTGCATATACACGTGCCTTCCTTCACTATCGCCCATGTATGTACGCGACCTGATCCACTACAACCTGTGTATACTTCAGAAACTAGGGTTTTTCTGAAGCTTTGAAACTTTCATCGTCAAATCTCCTTGCTACCTCAGACTTTCAAAACTTCTGATGCATCCATGAGTACCTGCAATGAACCTTTCATCAAAAATAGATATTCAATATACTCAAAGATAATCCACATAAGAGACCCTTACTCTCTTATTTATACTCTCCAAATAACCTCCTCTAGGGGTTATCTTCTAACCAACTTCCTTCATTTTGGGATAACCCACTTCTAACAACTTTTTTCACTTACAACCACTTTATCCACAAATAATAAATTCACCACTTCTAGTTGCAACTAATTTGTTTTTAATTATTTTCCTTATGCAACAACTTAACCCATGATTAACTCACCCACTTTGACTAGTCAACTTCTTCTAGGATCTTCTAGAATATTTTGACTTCTTTGACCTTCTAGAGGCTTCTAGATAACTCATGAGGGTTCTCCAACTTCACATGGCCATAACTCTCTAACCATGAGGAGTTATGTGGCATTCCACATATCATCGGAAACGACATGACAAGAACTATCCATCTAGAATAGTATCACTTGCAAATACATTATTCCTCCACCAAACTTGGGTTCCTTAACCACACATCTAGGATGACTCGACCACTTAACCATTTCTATTTCTCAAAGTGTCTTCCCATGACGGATTTCACCATAAGGGGACCACTTTGGATTTCATCCATTTGGTTCATATCAACCATGACATGACATCAATGATACAACCTTTTCCTATCAACCAACACATCACTATGGCACCACTTGACATCAACCCTTTAACATCAATTACATCAATGAAAACATAATTCAACAATCAATACATCAATGATACAAACACATCACTATGAAAATACTTGACATCAACCCTTCGACATCAATGACAACATAGTCCAATAATATCCCTCTTTGGTATTGATGGCAACACCAACATTGATGTCAACACCAATCATTGATGTAAATGATGATGACAACTCTTAGCCATGGCAATGCTCATGCTCCCTCTGTGATCATCACTCTGCATCAATGTTCATCACTCCACATCAATGTGACTATCTCTCCTCCTTTAACATCAATGGAAAATGGTATATCTCTTTGGGGCTTCTCCCCTTGACTGAATCTGTTATGAATTTGTTATGAATTTGGTATATGAATCTTTTGAGCATATTGAAAATATATTTTTGATGAAAGACTGATTGCAAGTACTCATGAGCATATCAAAAGTTTCAAAATTCTGAGGTAGCAAGGAAGTTTGATGGTGAAAATTTCAGAGGTTCAGAAAACCCTAGTTTTCTAAAGCTGTATGAAGGTGTTGAACCCATTTTGTGCTTTTCCCCCTGTCCTTATTCTATTTTCCCACCTCTTTTATTACCTATTGTTTTCCCCCTTCTATACTTTCCCTTTACCATTTTCTCTTTATCCCTTCTTTTTCCCTTTCTTGGTACTACTTTACTTAGTCAATTTTCATGTTCACGAACCTTCAGACTCTCGCACTTGCATTATCATCCATTCACCCATGTACAAGTCCCCTCAACACTTAGAATTATTTTGTGTTTCGAACTTTCGGACTTTTGGACCTGAGGACCTACATGATGCACTTCCACTCTCTCTATTGTCCTCCTGACACTTTACGATACTTAGCCATTTCATACACTCGGACTTTTAGACTTTCAGACCTTCATACTTGTATACCTGCCCCTTAATACTAATCGTCGACCCCAATTCTCTGCCATTACTTGTTCCTTCACATTGTTCGATGTCACATTTATTGTTATATCTACGGACCCAACTACCAAATTTATTATTTAAGTGGTCGTTAATTAATGATGTTAATACCGAGGCTAGTAATAGTTATTTTGATTTAATGTTTCTATAAAAAGAAATCTAACTCAAGTTCATTTTACTATGCAAAACAATAGTGTGAGAAAAAGCTGGCGAGCTTAGCTAGGGAAGCCATGAGAAAACAATCGTTTTGTGGGGATACTTTGAACCTCTTTGTTAGGGAAGATCAGAATTAGCATTGGTCCCGCTCCTACCAGTATTACTCAAAATTGTTGGATAGAGAAGAAAACAAAGTGTGGACCTCGAGAATAATTCTCGTGGGACGTGTTCCATAAGTCTTTGAGTGCAAGGATATCATCACCTAGTGTGTCGATAAGATCATTCCAAACAAAAGAGTCATTGTATTGAAGAATAATTCTCCTATATCATTGGCACTTTCAATATTTAAACAAATGATGAAATTGTGAGAGCCGAACCTGGTCTATAAAGCGGAGGAAGCAGGAAACCTCCTAAAAATCAAGAAAAATGGAATAGAACTTCTTCAAGAATATTTGCATGACCCTGCGATAATGTCTGAAGACATATAGAGAATTCAGGTAAGTTCTTTAAATAATCTGTATAAGGAAATTGTTCAAATCAAAGGAATATTCAATGACAATACCACTGGAAATTGTGCATATTGATCTAGTTGGACCAAATACAACAAAGGGTTTAAAAGGTAAGAAATACTTTATGTTATTAGTTGATGATTATACAAGAATGACTGGAGTTTTCTTCCTCAAGAATAAGTCATAAGCTTTTGAAAACTTCAAGGTCTACAAGGAAATGGTTGAAAATGAAATTGATTCAAAAATCAAATGCTTGAGATCTGATAATGGAGGAGAGTTCACTTCAAAGGAATTTATGGACTACTGCAACAGGCGTGGAATAAAAAGACAATTCTTTGTTGCTGGGACACCTCAATAGAATGGAGTTGTTGAAAAAAAGAACAGGAAAATACAGGAAATGGCTTGAACAATGCTAATGGATTCCAAATTGACAGATATATTTTGGACATAGGCAATGCATACAACTGTTCACATTCAAAATAGAGTAATGCTCAGAAACAACACTGACAAAACTCCCTACGAGCTATGGAAAGAAATACCAACAAATGTAAAGCACTTCAACGTTTTTGGAAGAAAATGCTACATCAAAAGAGAATATGGCAGAATGGGAAAGTTTGACTCTCGTGTGGACAAATGAGTACTTGTTGGTTACTCAAGTACAAGGAAAGCATACAAGTGTTACAACCTGAGATTGAACAAAGTTGTGGAAAGCATCAACATAACAATTGATGAAACAGGTAGACAAGAATTAAAGGAAGAAGAAAATGAATCAATGGAACAACTTTACGAGGAAGAAGCAGAAGATGAGGAATAAGTAGAAGGGGAATATGAAGATGATCAAACCGAAGTAGAAGATAAATTTCAACAAGTGCCTCCAAAGACACCTAGCATGCGAGTACAGAAGAATCATCCTTCAGATCCGATTATCGGAAACAAACATGCAGGAGTTGAGACTAGAAGAAGAATATGTTCACCAGAACAAATGCACCTAGCACTCTTATATACGATTGAACCAACCTATTTTGAAGAGGCCAACAAGGATGAATTTTGGAATAATTCCATGGATGAAGAATTGGATCAAATAAAGAAAAATGACACTTGGGAATTGGTTCCAAGACCAAATGATAAGAATGTGATTGGCACAAAGTGGGTATATAGGAATAAATTGAATGAANCACAGGTTGAAGGAATCGACTTTGAAGAGACATTTGTCTCAGTTGCCAGAATGGAAGAAATCCGATTGCTTTTAGCTTATGCATGCTCCAAAAATATTAAAGTGTATCAGATGGACATAAAATCATCTTTTCTGAATGGGGAACTTGAAGAAGAAGTCTACATTGAACAACCAGAAGAATTTCAGTTGTCAGATAACACATATTATGTGTGTAAATTAAAGAAGGCCTTGTATGGTCTAAAACAGACTCCTAGAGCATGGTACTCTAGACTGGATAAATATCTACATCAAGAAGGGTTCAGAAAAGGAAGTGCAGACAAAAACCTCTACATAAAGGTAACTCAAGATAGTATTTTATTAATTTAATTTTATGTTGATGATATTATTTTTGGAAGTATTGATGATAGGTTAAGCCAGAAATTTGTAAAGGACATGCAGGATGAATTTGAAATTTCATTACTTGGAGAACTATCCTTCTTTCTGGGTCTTCATATACATCAAAGAAACCAATGAATTTTTATTTCTCAAACCAAGTATATCAAAGAAATGCTAAAGAGGTTTAGAATGGAAGATTGAAAACCAATTATCACTCCCATGCAAACTAGTTGCAAGTTGAGAAATATGATGATTCAAAGTCTACAGATCAGAGGCAATCCATGTCAATGATTGGTATCCTACTATATGTGACAACATCCAGACCAGATGTAATGCATGCAGTTGGACAAGTGGCACAATTTCAAGAAGCACCAAATGAATCACATACATTAGCAGTGAAGAGGATTTTCGGATATCTCAAAGGAACAAAAGAGTTTTAATTATGGTATCCAAAAATAAAGGATTTATCACTTATTGCCTACACATATGTAGATTGGGAAGGTTGCATTGATGACCGACGAAGCACTAATGGAGCAACGTTCTACTTGGGTGAGTGTTTAGTATCATGAATAAGAAAGAAACAATCATCTGTATCTTTATCTACAACCGAGGTAGAGTATATTACAACAACAACATGTTGTACACAGGTTCTATGGATGAAACAAACTCTAATAGATATACAGGTTTAGTATGATGAGCCCATTCCAATCGATTGTGATAATAAAAGAGCCATCAGTATCTCAAAGAACTCGATGATGCACTCCGAGACGAAGCACATTCCAATCAAGTATCACTTTCTATGGGAACAAGTTGCAGAAAAGAACATCAGAGTTGAATATGTGGGCACAAAAGAACAAGTGGAAAACATATTTACAAAACTTCTTGTTGGTAGCAGGATGAAATGGAAAGAAGAAAGGCCGAAGTGGAAAGAAGGACAATAATGGGGAAAGAAAGCATGCAGAAACTGAAGTAACAACTGGAGGCAAACACAACACGCGCACATGAAAGGAAGCGTGCACAAGGAAAGCGACAGTTGGAAGGAAGAACAACATGTGCGCATGGGAGGAAGACCTAACGTTGGTAGGGTTAGGGTTTTTGTAATACATTGTAAACAACTGAAGAGACCAATAGATATAAATATAGATGCGTAGGTATAATAACGGGTTCCCCTTTTTGTTGTGTAAGGTTGGTTCCTGATTAGTTCACTTTTGTATTGTTCATACTTTTTATGTACGACCCGATACGATATGCTATGTTGTGATGAACTATTTTGTAAGATGTTGAGATATAGGGGAGAGGAGAGAAGGAAGATATGAGGATTAGACCGCAAGCTGAGAAGCTTGGTGCGATCTAGTTCACCTCACATAGATCTTACCCATATGAGGAGAATTGTAAGCACGTGCGGCACTGGAGATGCAGAACTACCATAATAAAAGAGTCGAGAGCCAAATATTTTTGGACATAGCCCAGGAGGGGGTGAACCACGGTAATATCTATGTAATGTGATGAATGCATGTATGTATTTACTTTCTCTCAGAAGTTAATTGTTGTGCTTAATGAATGTGTTATTATATTGTTATGGAATACGGTGGCGTGTTAAGGGAATAAACTGTGAAGACAGTGCATAATCGTGAACAATAGTAGATTGAAATCACCATTTATAATAGATGGCCCTGAATAACAAACCCCTATCTCATACTCAGTCCTGGGTTGTAAACACCTGAGTCTTACAACCACCCATTTAAAGCTATCTCGGGCGAGACTGCGCAGTGCATTCTGTGTGTTGTGTTTCCTTCTGGTTCATCAGGAGGGCCGATAGTTTTAGAGGCTTTGTTGGAAACCCAAAAAGACATGAAACCTAGGTCAATAACTTAGAAGATAGAGAAGGGAGAATAAATAACCAACAAATGGTTTTGTTGCCGTTGGAAGGAAGAAGAAGAGGACTGAGTAGAGGAGATAGATTGAGTGAGAAAAGCACAAAGAAAAGAAGAGAGTAATGAGACATTAGAAGGGGGTGTTGAGACCGTGGAACCACACAAAAGAAGAAATCAAAGCTTGTTTGAGAACCAAAGAGCTAGAGTTTTCATAAAAGACAATAGAAACCCTAGAATCACACCGTGCAAATATCTGGACAAATACATGTTTACTGATTTAAACGAAGTCTTTTTCTGTGATTTTCCGCATCTACTACAGGAGTGGATACTAAGGTTGAAGGATAACCATGGGATGAACTGGATTCAATATCTAGATTGGACCCTAGTACAGATTGAGCAGTTACAGTAGGTGAACAACAAATTTCACCCATGCAACAGAATTCTGGCTTGAAAGTATTGTTGTAGGGTTCATAACAGAGTTTGTAGTTGACATAGTGAAGTCATACAACATAGCAAAGAAAGAATTTCTATGTGAACCTCAAGGAAGGTACATTCGATCACTGTATACTTCTATCAAGATATTGTTATATAAAAAAGGTGTAACGACAGTGGAATAAGACAACTAAACTTCCCTGCTTGCATGGGGGAAGGGGGGAAGCACTGGAAAAAAGGGGATAAATGGAAGAAGGTAAGAATAAAGACAAGAAGGAGGAGGAACCCTTGGACCTAATCATGATGGATGATGACCAGATCAAGTGGATCTTGGTGTCATCAGGAAAGACACGTAGCAGAGTACCCTACCAATATAAGGTGAATACCAAGAAGAGAGCCATAGTTGTGAGGGAAGGCTTGGTGAGTGACGAGGAAGAGGTAGAGAATATCTGAGATGTGGAGTAGATTGAGGAAATCCCGTGTACAACATACGAGAGGAAAACGAGAGGTCCAAGAATGGGAGGAGAAGGTAGCCATCCTATCCATATTAATGTCAGTGTGGAACCCATAAAACCATGTGCAACTAATACACCAAAGAGAACACCACTGTTTAGACAACCAGAGTTCGGAGGAAGTCTGAAAGAAAGAAGTACATCTAAACAAGGAGAAACAACTGGAGGAGCCAGTTCAGGCAGTACTATTCAAGTATCAACACCACGTGGTGGAGGTAGTAGTTCAGTATTCAGAATGGCAGGACACGATCCCACTATAAGATTACCAGAATTTTGAGGAGAAGCAGCAGAAGAACCCGAGAAGCATTTGTTCATTTGTGCAAAGTTCTGGGAAGCAAAATAGATCACTAATGAAGATACCAAACTTGTTCAGCTAGCGATTACGCTAAGATACCGCGCACTAGACTGGTACATGAGCCTAAACACAAACAGTGCCCCTTGGACAACAAGGACACTGGAAGACATTAAGAAGTTACTGATTAATGAGTTCCAAAAGCCGAGCTCAGAGGATCAATACATGAGTGACATGATCAAAATAATACAAAAACTAGAAGAATTAGTATGGGAGATTGATTAGAGATTCAAGCAACTGAAGGGAAAGCTAAAATACCTTATGACCGATATGCAACATCGACACCTATTTGTCAACTCACTACTACCACACTTAAAATACCCTTTACGACAACAAAAGTTTCAGATGCAGGTAGAGGCTCTGCAGTCAGCCTTGCAAATGGAAGAGAACCAGTATCAGTAGACAGACCCAACTGTTGAGGAATTGAAGGAGGATTTGAAGAATCTGACGTTTCATCTAAACTAGAACAAGAACAAGGACAAATGAGAAGTCGTTTGGTGTACCACATGCAGGATGGAAGGACACCACAAGAACGAATGTCCAACATTTGCGCAGTATATTGCAACACGAATTCTAAATCCATTACCAAAGGGAGGATTATGGTGTGAAATATGAAAGAAACTAGGTCACGACCCTTATCACTGCACGATGATGTAGAAGCACTAGACAGTACCAAAGAGTTCATATTACACCTTTTGCAATTCAGTGGGCCACGATGATAAATATTACAAAACTATGGAGCTGATGCGGGAAAGAACATCAGATGCATATAGGGTATAGGATGAAATGATGACTGGGCAAGAAGCACCACAGATCAATCCAGCCCTAGCTCCATACAACACTTCACAGTAGCAGTATAATACTGCGCAAGAACCATACATTAACGTATATCCGCAGTACAACCCGACACAGACCCAGTACAATACCACACAGTACAATCAGGCACCACAGTATAACAAGTCAAGAGTTGATCGAGTAGGATACAAAGGAGGAGGATGAACCAGAGCAGGTTTCGGACGAGGTATAGAACCAGTCATGTGTCACAATTGTCAGCAACTGGGACATTATGTATGGGAATGTCCACTTCCACTAGAAACTTGTATGTATTGTCGCACATCAGACCACGATACAGAGGAATGTCTGACACTACTAGTAAAGATTCAGGAAAAGAGGAACCAGAACAATTAGAATGTTCAGTGGATTTTAGACGAAGCAAGGGACGATAGACGAAATATAAACATAGTTACCCGCGGAGGAGATAAAACAGGCACTAACGCAGTTCGACAGGAACCAACATAGAACTAATGGGTAATGAAGAACACCTAACCAAGAAAGAAGTTTGATGCACAAAAATAAAAGGAGACCTTTAAGGAGGCCAGACAAGAATTTTAGAAGGAGGACACAACGTCGACTTCCACTGCGCAACAACACCAGGAAGCACTAGAATGCGAGATGCCTCCATCATTGGATCATACCAACGGGATGCAACCCATGGGACAAGTAAGTACAATCAAAGGCTTTTTGCAATCATGTGTGAAATTATTAAGTGATCCATCATCTGTGAAAATATTGCAAAACATTCTAGAAAAGTGTAGCAGGGAGACAGAAGGAAAGATAGAACCTAAAACAGTTAATCACCTACACACGAAAAGAAGAACAAGTATGGAATTTAGACTGAATGCGAACATTGGGGATTTCAATATGGGAGACATTATACTGGATCTAGGATCCGAAGTGAATGTATTACCAAAGAAGACATGGCAATGCATGGGAGTACCCTCATTGGGATACTCACCTGTTCAATTGAAACTAGAAAAAAAACACAGAGTCCTACCAATAGGTAGACTGAAAGGAGTGACAGTAGATCTTGATAGAGTGCACACTAAAGCAGAATTTGAAGTCATTGAAATAGTAGACGACACAACACCCTACCCGACATTTCTTGGTCTGGATTGGGCGTTTGAAAACCAGACCATAATCAATTTGTAGACCAGGAAAATGACATTTGAGTCTAGAGAATATAGGTTCATCATGCCATTAGACTCATCTGAAGGGGAGAGGTTTGTAGAACCTCCTTGCCTAGACTTAGAGTAAATCGGCTAGTTTTAGAGAAAAACTATGTGGGATGAGGATTATGTAAACCCAACTGAAGACGAGATACTCAGTTGGAGGAGCATTACTTCATGTGCAATAGACTCAGAAAATGGTTTAGAGAACTAGCAGCAGAGGCTACACAAAGTATCCACGCGAAGATGTGCAAGAATAGATTGCATAGTAAGATGGATAGGCACAGAAATCAGAGAACCACCCAGTTTTCATGGAATAAATGATTTGGAAACATTCTTGACATAGTACGAAGACATAGTGTTGGAGAACCAGAGACTGTTAGCACTTGACTTATAACTAAGGGCCACACCATCAATATGGTGGGGTGCACACAAAGAGACAATCATAGACTGGTATCAATGTAAGAGGTTATTGCGCATAAGGTTCGATGCATAACTGAAAAACAATACACAACAGAAATATGAAGGACACAGAGCACTAGCGGAACACTTGGAGGTGTGTAGAATGCTGTGGAAAATGACACCACCAGAGGAATGGCCTCACCACTTCATACATACTCTAGAAGGCATACTAGCGAATTGGTATACAGATCAGGAATTGCGCAAAGGAACTACAACATGGAGGACATTGCAACAGAACTTCACAGTCACTTTCTCATTCGAGCATGAGAACCCCAACATAGATGCAACCCTTAAATAGATCAGAGGATTGATATTCATCAAATAACCAGAAATAGACTTATCACATAAAAGCAACAACAGAATAAGTAGACAGTCAAGGAACTACTGTCATGTTACCATGTAAAGGAAGAAAACCTGGACGAATATGATCTGTGCGATATTCATATTGAAGAAGTAGAGGGAGAGAGAGATGTGGAAGGACCACCCATCAAATAAAAAGTCATTTTCGTGCCAATCAAGGTAAAGAAAGTTAACATGGGGACAGTCGAGCAGCCCAAAATGGCCAGCATTGGAGATTACTGGGATGAGAAAACAATAGAAAGTATCACAGAGTTGTTACACGAATATAATGACCTCTTTCCCACAAAATTCACAGAGATGAAGGGTATAGCCGAAGAACTGGGTGAAATGAAGATACCACTTAGACTTGAAGTGAGACCTATTAAACAACGACCCTATAGACTGAACCCTATATATAAATAGAAAGTTAAAGATGAGATCGACAAGATTCTCGAAATCAACATCATCGAACCAGTTGAGGAGTCAGAATGGATAAGCCCAATGGTAGTAGAGGACAAGAAACAAGGAAGAGGGATCAAGATATGCGTCGACTCGAGGAAATTGAACGATGCATGAAGCCTACACGACCCATTCCCTACACCATTCACAGACGAAGTGTTAGAGAACATGGGAGGACATGAGGCTTACTCATCCACTGATGGATTCTCGGGCTACCACTAGATTAAGATAGCATAGGAAGACACACGCAAGACCACGTTCGCGACAGAATGGGGATCTTATCAGTACACAGTCATGCCGTTTGGACTTAAGAATGCAATAGCAATATTTTCCAGAGTGGTCATCGCTGCATTTAAGGAATTCATCCATCAGTTTCTTGAAGTATACTTGGATGATTGGACAATATATAGCCTATTGAAAAACCATGTGGAAGTTTTACTGTTGATTTTAGAACGATGCAGACATTGCTAGATATCACTAAACATCAAGAAATGCATATTTGGAACACTGTTTGGAATACTATTGGGCCATATAGTATGAAAACAAGGTTTATTGGTTGATTCGACAAAGATCGTAGTCATTGTTAACTTGTCAGCACCAAAACCAGTCTGTCAACTCAGAGCAACGTTAGGCCATATCGGATATTACAAAAAATTTATCAAAGGATATACACAGATCATAACACCAATGGAAAATATGTTAAGGAAGGATACAAAGTTTCAGTTGAATGATGAATGTCAACACGGTCTGGATACCTTGAAGGAAAAGATGGTCACAGTGTCGATATTAGTATTTCCAGGCTGGGAAAAGACATTCCATGTGCATGTTGATGCATCAACAATAGCACTCGGAGCTATCTTGGTGCAGCCAAGAACAACAGACTTGGATCACTCGATAGAGTTCGCAAATAGAAATTTATTAGACTCAAAATAGAATTATAACACGAAAGAAAGAGAAGGCCTAGCCATGGTCTATGCACTACATAAGTTCAAGCATTATCTATTGGGGAAACACTTTAAGATTTTCACAGATCACTCAACCCTGAAATACCTATTCAACAAGCCAGTGTTGGGGGGGAGAATTTGTCAATGGTTACTACTATTCCAAGAATTTGACTTTGAAGTAATAGTTAAACTAGGAAAGTTAAATGCAAGACCTGACCACCTATCAAGGGTCACAAATGGAGCAGAACCTACTATCTTAGAAGATAACTTTCCGGATACACAGTTATTCTCAATACAAATTTCTGATGAATACTTCACAGATATCATTTATTACTTGACTGCAGGTATTGCGCCGCAAGAATATACCACCATGCAGAAGAAGAATCTAGTAGTCTACACAACCGACTATCAACTGATTGCACAAAACTTATATAAAATGGGCGCAGACAACATTTTACGAAGATACGTATTAGAGTATGAAAAACTAATAATTTTAGCAAAAGCCCACGAGGAAATAGCAGGAGGACACTATGTAGGGAAAGCTACAGCACATAAGGTATTAGGCGTAGGAATATGGTGGCCAACGATTCACAGAGACTCGAATGAGTACTGTCAAATATGCAATGTCTGTCAAAGGGTAGGCAAACCCAATCAAAGAGATGACATGCCACTCCGAACACAAGTAACCAATAAAAGATTGCAGCGCAGAGACAACAACACACTTTTTTTTTTGAACAAGTAATCACTAGATTTGGGTGCCCAAGCGTTTTGATGAGTGATCAAGGCACACACTTCATAAACAACACCATCTGCGTGACGACTAAAGAGTTTGAAGTTCATTATCAAAAGAGCACACTATATCATCCATAGGCAAATGGCACAGTGGAAGCCTTCAAAAAAATTTTGGAGAACACATTGACAAAGATTTGTAACATCAACAGAGATGACTGGTACCTCAAAGTACCAGCAATATTATAGGCCTACAGGACTACATGCAAAAATTTGACAGGGCACACACCATTTAAATTGGTTTATGGACAAGAAGCAGTAGTGCCATTATAATTTTTAGTACCCAGCTTACGCGTAGCATATATCACAAAAATGACAGAACGAGGTGTAATACAGGAGAGACTGAATTAGTTATTGACCATGGAGGAAGACCGAATCTTGGAAGGATTCCATCAACAAGTGCATAAATCAGGAGACAAATCTTGGAACAATCAACACATCAATAAGAAAACTTTCAAGGAAGGAGATCTAGTATTGATGTATGACATCAAATCGTTTCAGCACCCGAGATAGCTTAGAATGCATTGGTTAGGACCATACGAAGTAAAATTTGTCATAGATGGCGGAGTTGCACAGTTAAGAGATTTATCAGGCACAAAACTTAGAGGAATTACCAACGAGAGCCGACTGAAGTTATACAAGGACAGTCGACCACCCACCGCGCAGTAAAAAAAAACAAAAAGAACAAAAAGGAAACAAAACTAAAGAAGGCACAATACACCAAAAATAGAAAGGCCACATGAAGTTAGAAAAACAAATTCTGCAAAGACAAGAACAATGGTTATATAAAATGGAAAACAAGCGGGAAAAGGAAAGTCGGCAAAAGCAGTATGAAAAGACAACACTAAGAAGAATTCAAGTAGGACAAGGATCGATGGGACATCACATTAATTGCACCAACTGGAGATGGAAAAGCAAGAGTAATGGAAAGTACGAAACCATCACAAATGCATAGAATCCAAAATTATGGTGCATTAAACCCATAATGAAGAAAGTGTCCTCGACAAGCTTCATGGTAAGCCAATACAACACGTGAGCATGGGAGAAACTAGTCTATTCTCGAAAGGAGAACAGACAGAGAGTAATAGTAGCCAAAATGCATAGAGAGAGACTACATAGATCACATAAGTTAGTCGAACCTAGAAAACATTCGACAGTCACCACCATGGCACCACCGAAGCCAGTAGAAGCAAGCCAGACTACCAGACCGACTAGGGTTCAAACTAGGTCATGAGGACCATTGGAAGAGAATTAACAACAACAGATGAAGATCGTCGATATCAATGAAATCCCATCCCTAGAGATGATAATGATAAATTCTACACTGATTCTGGAAGAGATTCAACAACCAGAAGTAGAGGCCATGAAAGTGGATACACCCATAGAGGCACAGTAGCATCAAATCCAGGAAGAAGAAACCCAAAAGGAAATGCAACCAAAAATCACCGAAGCATCCTTGGAAGTTAATGGAATGACACAAAATATGGAAGCAATAGTGGAACTAGATGGGTCTCAAACAACCATCTCAGGACAACCAGTAGGGGATACCACTGAAGATGACTCATCTTGGCTAGAATGGATGATAGGGGAGAAACTGGAAGCTACTGGAACTTCGAACCAGCCACCACAGTAGGAAGACAAAGTACAGATACCAAGCTCACCTAGCAAGAAACCTGCAACATAAATTGTTCTACCACGCATACCAGCTAGAGTATAGGTAGTACCAAAGCTACTGGGCCATGTCAGGAAGCTCAAATATTTAGACCACGATGTATCATATAAGACCAAGTTCCCGGAACTTGCACAGAGGGTATTTATACAGACCATAGACATGACTCATCTTGGATCTGATTAACCAACCATACCAGTGGGAAAATGGGCTGGAGAAAACATGAATCTTAGGTCTGTTGAGCCTACCACATTTTGGCAGAGGCCAGTATGCAACATCATGCGTCAAGAAATTGTTAGCAATCACACATGGAGGGGACACATTTCTAGAAAAACATGTCCCCATAACTGTCGATCTTATCGTGCAAATAACAGGGTTACCAACCTAGGGTATGGATCCCGCGTTGATTCTAGATGACAAATCCAAGGAGAAAGCATTAGCAGAAGAAATGAAGAAGAAGTATGGAACTGCTAGGGGAATGAGAGGCAACATTATCAAACAAATCAACAACGCAGCCACACAGTTGGGCGCAAAAATCTTAGCCTGTAAATTGCTAAGAAAATGATGTAAAGAGGAAGTACCAGCTAGAGTCATTGCAGTTGCATCTCAGTGCGTAGAAGGCACCTCAATGAGCTGGGCGCCATATTTATTGAACTTATTCCAATAGGACTACAAGGATGCACATGACCTAGGCACAGAGTTCCATTACTCATGGTTGATCACCCTAATAGCCTTCATGGGATGGCGAGAACCAGGGTATGTAACTTTTTGTACCAGACCACAAACAGCGGGAGAAAGATACCTATTGCTGAGAGCTGGGCCACATGCTAGGCATAAGAGGGAGAATGAGATCATATTTGAATCATACCTATGAGACATACAAGAATCCATCAGTCGATCATAGAGAATAACACTAGAGGTTGTCGCACGATATGCAAACATCGCCAATTTCCAAGCCACACGTCAAACAGTGTGGATACAAGTAAGGAAGGATCCAGCTAAATAGTGGCTAGAGATGTGCTACTGCATCACAGAGGGTGACATCGACATGTTCATCAGCGAATGGCCCAATGAATGGAGGATCCAAGCCATTACCTGGGAAGTACCAAAAAGAACAACAGAGGGAGAGGCAGAGCAGGCGGAAATGCAACCTTCGAAAATCCAAGTGCCCAAGAAACCAAGAATGGGCCAAGGAAAGATGACTCAGGTAGACAAAGGGTCAAAGAAGACATGAACCCAGAAGGGGAAGAAAGATACTACACAACTGACTAATGGACAGTAGAAACAAGCTGAGGGAGCACAGGAGACCGCCCCAAATCCCAACACACATGAATTAGGGGGAACTAAGAAACCAGTCACGGAGGTAGGAGGTGTGCGCAAAACATCAAAAGTGCAATGAATATCACCAGACTATATGATCACAGGGGACGATGGGGAAATTATCACCATAATGGTTTAGGATTTTCTAGCAGAGGACTTTGACCATGCAACACATCATAGGGACAAAATGAAAAAAGAGTTGGTAGAAGTGGGGGAGTTCCTCAAGAAATTCAGGGAAGCACAGATAGAAATCCGCAATAGGGGCATAGAGCCATCATTACTATAGACAGAAGGAAGAGTGCAAGAGGAAGATAAAAAATAGACAAGGGGATATTGCAGCCACACACAACATTCCATATCAACCCTAGCATGTTGTGCATGGATGGAATTGTCGGGCAGACACCCTTGAAAGACTTGAACCAGATCCAACTTGCGTTGAAAAGGATACCATCAAGGGAATTACATAGGTTGTAGGTGAGAATCAACCATGAGGTACAGTCTCACACACGCAGACACTTAATCTAATTGAAGCAGGTAACAAAGGAACAAGATGAATTGAAATTAGGCTACGAGAAGGCCCAATATGAGACCGAGGAAGAAAGGGAGTGCCTAAGAGGATTGGAGCAGAAAGTGGCAGGAACTTATGAGAATATTCCATAGGCCACATAGAACGCGGAAGTTACAACCACAAAAAATATTGATCGGATTGCGCAAGCAATTGATCAATATCAGTAGGAGATAGAGAATCTATGAGAACATCTCACACCAACCACTTCACCAGCAGTTAAGGAGAAAATGAAACAGGAAGAAACAATGCAGCTGCAGGAAATAGAGCAACAGGTTAGCACAATAGTTGACTTGTTCAATAAAGCATCACAACTTTGGACAAGGTTGGAGGGGGATCCATAGGTCCAGCGGTGGGACCAGGAAGACGAAAGGATCAATGTAGCGATCCAAGAGCTCAAGCAGAGGCAAAAGACCATACCAATCCCAGAACGAGTTAAAGGGACGTAGGAGATGAAGAAGATGTAGGAAGAACTCATCACTGCGCAAATGTATAAACAGGAGCACTAGGCTCAAATAGAGACATTACAGGAATGGGTAGTTGAAGTACTCGCACAAGCAGAGGTAGTTAAGACATATATAGCACAAACCTAGGAAGAATGTGTAGGATTGATCATCGATGAAGTGGCAGCCCAGGTAGTGGACACCATCAAGGAGAAGATGACGCACGTAGTGACAAAAGCAACAAAGCTCAAGGAAAAGTTCCAAACGATCACCATGGAGACCAAGGAAGCTCAGAAGGATTAGGTGGCTTGGGACGAGCCAGATGTCAGTGTTGGGGGCCTGTTGGCAGCAGGCCGAAATGGAAAAAATAAAGGC